>ML779152.1:77253-150807 GCA_009831015.1 Picea engelmannii | reverse complement strand
GGGAAAAGTTATCACATAGCACTTGTTTATTTGGTGTGAATCTTCGATGAAAAGAGATAGTGCTTGTAAATAAACCAATAAATAAGTTATAGGGTTTAGATGGTTCTATGCATAGTTTGTACTATCATTAGCCCCAATCATGGCTATTGATAGAATAAGACTATGAATTGCAAACCAAACCCTTGCTTAATAGAAGGGGGTGAAGGAAGTGTCGAGTGGTTGGAAAGGATATCAATCTCCATGAAACCTCTATAAACCAACTATTAATATTATGTGTACAAGCATAGATTATGGGTTATAGGTTGGAATGGTTGAATGTGTACATGCGCATTGAATTAATTTGTAATATGTGATATTATTTTCGTTGTTATATTGTAATTGCTTACAATTTCCATGTCATAATGTTAACTTGAGATCAATCAAGTAATTGGGTAAATTATGTCAATGTTTCATCAAACCCTACACAGGAGATCTAGCTAAAGCAAGTACAAACAAAGTTTATCAAGAAAGGACGAGAGATTCAATATGGAAGAATGAGAAAATATATTCACACTACTCCAATGAGTTGATAAATGAATGATGATTGATACATATGATGATCAATTTGATCAATATGATACAATGAATGAGTGGAATACACTCATATATAAGGTAGAACATTCCATAATTAAGAAAAACAATCAAGCAATTAGCTTTCCTTAGGAATGCATGCATGCATAATAGTGATGATCAAAATAGAAAGTCTAAAATAGAACTAGTTAATTAACTTCTATTGAACTAGTGTGTCGAAAATAAAAATTTCTCCAACACCCCCCCTGAACATCACTATGGACTAAAAAGTGAGTCTCGACAACTAGGTCATATTAGGTACTCATGTACAATGCAACTAATGAACACTGAATAAAAATGAGGAAAGAGGGAAAACCACGTGGGAATAAAACCCCCCCTCAAAAGACAATGCATCAAAAGAAGAAAAGGCAGTTGGTAGGCAACTGTGTTCTTCACTCCAAGATGATTCTGCAAATTCTGAAACTTTTGTTCATTGAAAGTCTTTGTGAAGATGTATAATTATTTATGGATCTGATGAAGTCTTTTGGCATCCTGTTTGCCTTGTACCTCTTGATCTTGTGGACCCATCTGCACCTGAATATATTCCTTTCTAGTGGAAGTGGAACTAGATTCCAAATCTGGTTCTTTGGGAGTGAATCATACTCCTCTTGCATGGATGTTTTCCATAATGGATTGCCCACGACCTTACTGTAGGTATGTGGATCTGAAGATTGAACCATATAACAATGCATGGGCATCGCAAGTTTAGAATCTAAAAGTACATGAGAAGGATCCTCATGCTGAGATCAATTCCACCTCAAATCCAATGGATTCCCTGCAAGGACACCTATTGCCTGAAGTGTGAACTATGCCCGCTTGGGCATCTGTTGAAGCTTCAGTGCTAGTTTCTTATCTGGTTGTACTATCTGCTTATTTCCATGTACAGAATCTGAGTGTATGGAATCATCTCTGATGTATGGAACTAATGGAAGAATAAGAGTATCTACATGTTGCATTGTATGTGCATGCAAAATACTCTCCTTATGTGTAATTAGAAAAGAGGAGTCATCATCAAAAAACTTAGTGAATTGATACAACATTGACTTGTGATCCACCTCACCAATTGCAATAATGAAATTGTCACGCATGTCAAGTACAAAAACTGAATCTGATGTAAATTCAACCTTTTTACCTTTCTGAGTGATCTGATAAACTGAGAGTAGATTCATAGAAAGCTTTGGAACATGTAAAACATTCTCAAAACTTCCATTATGGAGTTCCACTCTCCCCTCTCCTGCTACTTCCATTGGAGTATCATCCCCCATGAGAATATGAGGTCTTGAGCATGAACTCAAAGAAGTGAAAACTTCCTCTTTTGCTGCCATATGATGTGATGTGACAGAATCTATAATCCATGAATCACATGAGGAATTAATTGCAACAAGAGCATGATGATTACCTTTCTTAGGAGTTGGATCTTCTTCCTTCTGCTTCTTGACTCCTTCTAGAATGAAGTTTCCAAGGTTGTTTTGTTGAAGTACATGTGCCATAAGATCGATTTGTGTCTTCATGCATGTGGATTATTCATGATTTGGTTTATTGCAGTAAGTGAATTGCTTTCCCTTCTTCTTCTTCTTGGAATCTGAAGACTCTTTGGAACCTGAAGAATCATTGAAGGGTTTGGAATATCCCTCCTTGTTTTGTTTCTCCTTTCGTTATGTTTGGATTATCCTTTTCCATCATGCATGGTGAGTGCATGTGCTTCGGGATCCCTGATTAGGCCCATCTGAATGAGTTTTTCATGCTCATGTGTGAGAGAATTAATAAATTGATCTATGGTAGGATTCTTCTAATTTTTCCCTAAGAGATATCTGTCAGAATGGAAGAGGAGACATAAACAACATATTCTAGTCCTAACTTAGCCAAGATTGTTAAAATGAGTTGGTCAACTTGTGTATACTTATCAATACCACAAGATGCCAAGCTCAATATCAAATATTTAAACTTGGTAAAGAAATCCTACAAATTATCAAAACTTTTAGGATCCAGGGCATTCAACTCTACCTCAAGCATATGACCTCTCATCACATCCTGTTTTCCAAACAGAGTTTCCAATGTGGTTCAGATTGTGTTTGGAGTCTTGCACGCAGCAACATGAAACCATAGATCGAATGAAATCAATTCAAGAAGAAGTCTTATGGCCTCATCCTTTCGGTTCTCCCATCTGGTCTTCTCAATTGTTGATGTAGGTTCTATTTCTATCCCCATCGTCGAGTTGTATAGTCCTTTCCTTCTAAGTCGGAATTCAGCCTTGGGATTCCAATCAAAATAATTGTATGGTGTGAGGATTACCACCAAGTTTTATTGTATAATAGGTGTCATATCCATCTCTCATGCTGTGTCTAAGAACCCCTAAAATTTTACTCTCAATTTGCAACTGAAAAAATTGAGAAATCACGGCAGAAAGGGAACATCAAATGGACAATTTGTATCAGTTTTAGGAGGTGATATTTTGGCTTCCTTTCTAAGAAAACGATTAGGAATTTCGCCAAACGGTTGAAAACCCACTTGCAGAATAGGTTGATTTACTTCTTCATTGTGTTGGTTCCTCAAAAAGTTAACATTTTGGGAGAAATCACTCCAAAAAGGTACGACCATAGATTTTGCTCGCCGAAACTTTGATTTTCCTTATTCGTTAGCTTGTCTGACTTGCTCCAAGCAGCGTAGCTTTGATACCATGTCAATATTTCATCGAAACCTACACATGATATCTATCTAAAGCAAGTACAAACAAAGCTTATCGAGAAAGGAAGAGAGAATCAATATGGAAGAATGAGAAAATATATTCACACTACTCGAATGAGTTTATTAATGAATGATGATTGATACATATGATGATCAATATGATCAATATGATACAATGAATGAGTGGAATACACTCATATATAGGGCATAACATTCCATAATTAAGAAAAGAAATCAAGCAATTAGCTTTCCTTGGGAATGCATTCATGCATAATAGTGATTATCAAAATAAAAAGTCTAAAATATAACTAGTTAGTTAACTCCTACCTAACTAGTGTGTCGAAAATAGAAATTTCTCCAACACATTACACCTTCGGCCTTTTTCCACTGCCCATTCTTCCTCCCAAGTTTCATTTTCAATCCATCTCTCCTAGTTGTCTTTGCATCAAATAATCATCCTACCTTAGAATTCCAACCATTAAGATGATTTGTTTCATATTCTCTTGGCTTTTTGCCTTTGGTATTCAAGTTGTTTGTTGAATTCAAATTTTGAAAAGGATTCATTTTTTACAAAGTCTGGAAGAGAGATTCATCTCCCCCCACCACCCACCCTTCTGGGGGTGAGAATATACGAGTGTGTGTGTGTGCAATTAAAATCCATTTCGAATCACACCACCCCATTCATAGGCTTTTGGACCCAAAAATCTTCAACTCAAAGGTATTGTGTGTTGTTCTTCTCCAACACACTCTCTAATCTTGGTATCCTTGTAGAAATTCAAACCATGCTTGAAGAAATGTCTATCGTAACAGATTTTCCTAAACAATTACTACTCTTTGGTCTGTAAATGTGAAAATTTCTTCTTTCCCCTTAACCTTGACTCTACAAAAAGGTGTAGTTCCAAATGAAGCCTCCAACAGTAGGCTTCCATGTCCAATTAATTTGCATTTTTTATAGCAAGATTTACCTCACCCCATGCAACTTGCTAAGAAGGCCCTTTCCATTTCCCTATGTAGACTTGAAGTCCCTTTTTTCCTATTTGCATAGCTAAAAAATATATTTTTCCACATATACGCACCCTAACACTATACAACATGCATATATGCAGGTTGCACCATTACAGCCCGCGTACATCGAGTTTTTTGCCCAAAATTAAAAAATGTTGTCGGGTTTCCATGTCACGTCACGGGATCCATGATATTTGAACTTCCATATACTAGAAATGTTCTGAATCAGCCCTTCAATTCCATTTGAAGGCTATAAATGAGCCATATCCGAGCTGTGGAAGAGAGGAGAAGAATTCAACTTTGAGAGCAAATTTACTCTGGAGAAATTATTCACTTCATATTGAGTCTGCATCATTTTGTCCTTTTAAGTCTGAACACATTGTTCAACCCCCTAGCTCTTCCCTATTTGATGGAGAACCTCATTGTATCTCTTATATGAGCTTGCCTTTGGTGGAAGATTGAAGTGGTGGAGGCCCAGCTAGAAAGGACTTAGTTTCTCGGTTCTGAGATGTGTCGACGCGGAAGTTTATCATTCATACACTTCTCTTGATCATATTTTAATAGAAATACTCATTTCTCGTCTAATTAATGTCTTGCAAATATTTGAATTGTTATTCCATGGGCATGTTTGTTATGAATATTGATGGATTGTGTTATTATATGTGCTAACTTTATATATTATCACCATATGCTTGTGTATCTTGGTTGTTGAGGACAAGTTGCAGGTGTATAGTTTTGAGTCAAGTGCTCAACAGTGGACTTCATCGAACGTCTGGATGAGGTAGGCTCTTTATCTTGTCTTGTTAGCATATTTGTTTATATAGCATACTTGAGTTTAGAGTTGATTTCTAATCCTTTTCCGCATAAACAACATATGGCCTCGATCTCCTCTAATGTTGGAAATGTGGCGAGTGGGAGTCAAAACCCACCGGCGCAAGACGGTGACCATCTATGCATCAATATGGTCAAGTCTCAGATTAATGTAGCCACTCGATCTCGCGATTACAGTTCTTCACATGTTGTTCAAAGTCTAGTGTCTCCCCCTCCTACAGAGATGCCTTTACATATCAAAAACCAGAGCCCTTACCTCGTATTATGAAAGGAGCACTCAAACCCTCTACCCACAACCCTAATGCTAGAGTTTCCTAGAACTACTCTATTGTTGAGGATTTGGGTCAAACCCCTTGCGCGATGTCGGCTTTGGAGGTACTCCATATGTGTCCTTCACAGAGGAATGCCTTGTTATCTGCGTTAGGAGCTCTAGACCCCTGTGGCTCTAAGGTTATCAAGTTTGATGTCACGGATGTGAAGCCTCGCTTGCCTTACCATGTGGCCTTTCAAATCCATGTGGATTACTCAAAATATACCATCAAACGTATTGTTATTGATGAAGGCGCTGCAACATGCGAGATGTCCCTAGCATGTTGGAAAGCCATTAGCTCTCCAACCCTCTCTTGATCTCCGACCATGTTGACTACATTTGATGGTCGTTATTTCCATCCCCACAATTTTCCTCCTACCTTTCTGGTCCAGTTAGGTGGGAAAATAGTGGAGGTAGATTTCGAGGTGGTTGATGTGCCCTTTGACAATAACTTATTACTAGGGTGTAACTGGAATTATGTTATGACTACAGTTGTATCGTCAGTTTTTTGTACTTTATGTTTTCCTCGCAATGGGAAAATCGTGACGATCGATCAACTATCCTTTGTGCACGCTAGCCCCAATGCATCAGTTGGACCGTCGATCCTCATGATCGCCAATTCTCAGCCAACAACTGAGGATATTGGTGTCGGAATGTATTCCTCCCTTATGGGTACCTTTGATCTCATGGCACCAATTCATCATATCTATGCCATGTCCAGTAGGTATGCTTCATCAATGAGGTCTGTTCCTTTTCGCACTTTGTATTTTAACAATCCTTGGACCCTACCTTCCCCGACCTTGTCTCGTGAAGGTCAGTCACATACTAGAATGCCAATGTCGTTGTCGGTGGAAGAGATAGCGTATCAAATTGTTCTTGACTCTACTGCTGACCTAGATCATGTACCCTCCCAGTCAAACGAGGAGGATCTTGTTCTACGACCCATATGGGCCACTTCATCGTCTTGCTCACATGATTTCCTCGACGATACTTTACCTTTGGATGAACAAATCTTAGAGGCCATGAATGGTTCTAATAGGCCATGGGATGATACGCATCATCGCTCTTACTTTCTCCTAGAGATTGTTAGGATCGAACAAGACGATTTTAGATCTACCTTGAGTGAGATAGTCGGTCACGTCGTAGTTCCACTTGATACAGATGGCATTTATGTCGAAGGAAACATAGCGAGTATTTCTCCTACCGTCACGATCGATATCTCTCGTATTCTTGGTAAAGTTGAAATGTATATATCGGTGCAGATTGTTCACTTGAAGAAACTCATATCTACACAGACCTCTTCAAATAATTATGTGATGTATCCGCTTGATCATATGAAGAGATGCCAGGAATCAACCCTCATATTGTCGAACATGAAATTAAAACCTACCCGGATTCTAAACCTGTTCGATAACGACTTAGAGTTGTCAATCCTAGGAAGGACCCTCCTACTAAGGCAGAGGTGGAGAAACTGCTTAATGCAAGCTTTATCTACCCGGTTCCCTTGATTGAATGGGTATCAAACCTCGTTCCCATGATTAAGAAATAAGGAACCATCTGTGTGTGTATGGATTTTCGAGACCTGAATAAGGCTTGTCCTAAAGACAACTTCCCGACACCTTTCATTGATCATATTCTCGATGAGTGTGCGGGAAGCGAGGTATTTTATTTTATGGATGGATTTTAAGGATACAACCAAATTCAGATTAAACCCGAGGATCAACATAAGACGACATTTATTTGTCCCTTGGGTACTTTCGCATACCGGAAAATATCTTTCGGCCTTAAAAATGCTGGAGCAACCTTCCAACGAGCCATGACCTTCGCGTGTCATGATCTCAAGCATATAGTTGAAGCATATCTCGATGAACTCGCTGCTCACTCTCGCAAGAGAGTGGATCACTCTACCCACCTTCGACTAGTTTTTGAAAGATGTCGTTATTATTGCATCTGTTTGAAGCCTCATAGGTGCATATTTTGCGTTAGTTTGAGTCATATTTTAGGATTCTTAGTCTCTGAGACTAGGATCATGGTGGATCCTTTAAAGGTTGAGGCAATACCTCGATTGCCTCCCCCGCGCAAAATTCGTCAACTTCAAGGTTTACAGACGAAAGCTAACTTCTTACGTCGGTTTATAGTCAACTATGCCAATATTAGTAAGGGTTTTATGTGTCTCTTGAAGAAGGACACTCCATTTATATGGGATGAGCAAGCCCAAGAATCCTTTGATTCTCTTAAGAAATCCTTGGTATCGACGCCTCTGTTGAAGCCTTCAGACTACGGTAGAGATTACTTGCTTTATGTCGCCGTGTATGAAGAGATGATTGGTATGATTTTGGTTCAAAGGGATGATGAGCTCCATGAGCACGTCTTTTACTATCTTAGTCGAAACTTAGTTGGCCCTGAACTCAAGTACTCTCATGTTGACAAGCTAGATTTGGCAGTGGTACATGTGGTTCAAAGATTACGGAACTATATATTGCTTTGCAAAAATACCGTAGTTGTTGACGTCAATCCATTTCAATACGTCCTTACTAGGCGTATCATAGGGGGGAAATATAATAAATGGATTTTCATCTTGCAAGAGTTTGATCTCGATTTTGCTTCAGCAAATTCCAATAAATCGCTAGTTTTTGCCGAGTTAATATCGGACTTCTTTCGGTTAGATGAGGATGTTATTCATGTCGATTCATTTGCGGATGAACACATTTTCCTTGTCTCATCTTCGGACCCCTGGTATAGAGACATTTTGATTTATCTTCAAACCTTGAAGTTCTCTCAACATATTTCGAGAGACGATCAATGGCACATATGATATCAAGCTGAGAACTACCTTATCGTCGGTGACACTTTGTATCGCTGAGGTGTAGATAATATCTCGTGTCGTTGCTTGACTCGGGAAGAGGCTGAGTCTGTTCTTAATAACTGTCACAGTGGGGCTTGTGGTAGTCATATATTCGGGGTTGCGACAGCCCAAAAGATATTGCAAGCTGGTTATTTTTGGCAGTCTTTTTTTAAAGATTGTGTTGAAGCGGTCAAGAAGTGTCACCCCTCCCAGGTGTTCACTCGGAAGATGCACTCGCATCCAACCCCTCTTCACCCGATCATCACTGTCGGTCCCTTCACCAAGTGGAGGGTGGATTTTTTAGATTGCAACCCAACTTTGGTTGGGGGGCATCAGCATATTATAGTGGTTGTCAACTACTTTAATAAGTGGGTTGAGGCCATTCGTACAGTTAAATACGATGGTAAGATTGTTGTATTTCTCCTGTTCAATCAAATTATAGCCAGGTTCGGAATCCCGAGTGAGATTTTCACTGATCATGGTAGTCACTTTCAAAATGAAAAGATGAAATAATTAGCATTGAAACTGTGTTTTAAACATAATCATTCTTCCCCTTACTACCCCCAAGCAAATGGACAAGTAGAGGCCGTGAACAAGTCTCTCAAGGCCCTATTGCGGAAAATTGTCAGCCAAAGCATGTATGACTGACATCTCATGCTTTAACTTGTGCTTTGGCATACCGAACCTCGGTTAAGACTTCCACCGGTTTTTCTCTTTTTCATTTAGTACACGGTGTGGAGTCGATCCTACCTATTGAATGTGAAATCCCTTCTCTTAGATTGGCATTTGAGCTCCTACCTGACACTTCTGATCTCGAACAACACCTCATACTCCTAGAGAGTCTAGATGAACAACCTCGAGATGCCTCTACGACTATCGAAGCGAATAAATGACATGTCAAGGTTCAGTGTGATAAGTTTGTCTGTCCTCGGTAGTACGTTGAGGGTGACTTGGTCCTCTTGTACGACCAAGCCAAAGAACCACTGGGGGCAGGAATGTTCAACCATGTGGCACAGTCCTTATATCATGCAATGTGTCTTAGAAAAAGGAGCCTACGATTTAGAAGATTATGAAGGGAATATGATGGTTGAGCCCAGGAATGGGCTTTACTTGAAAAGATATTACACTTGATCCCCAAGCTTGGGCGTAACTCTTTGTATACTAATGTATTTTAGTGTGTATATATCTTTTCCTCTGTGTCATCAGCTTGCTTATCGAGTTTTCCCTTGGTTGGCAAATGTTAATGGAGTCTTTGGTTTACTTGGGATTCGTATATGGTGAAAGTTGTCATACACGGAACTTAGCTTACATCGCTTAGTTTGTTTACTCACCCGTGGGTCAATTGGTGTCTTCAGGTGGCGTTTGTCTAGGGCCATCAACGAACAATGTGGTTGAATATAACACTGTCCTAGAGCTTTTATGCAATGCTATTTCACATGGTATTCGTTCTTTAGAAGTTCACATGGACTCCCAGTTAGTAGTATGTCAGTTGAACGATAGTTATCGTGTGCACGACCCTACTCTACTCCGACAATTCCTACGGGTACGACTTTTGGAACAATATTTTGATTTTATCACTTGTAATCAAATACCTAGAAGTTTTAATTATGTATCTGATGCATATGATAATTATGTTTTAGATTGGTATTTGTCACATAACTAAAGTAAAGAAAACACATTCACCAATATACACAGTGTAATATAAGTAAATCCAAAGACCATTGTTTTTATATTTCATTTCTTCAAAAATATGGTGTTATAGTACAAAATTGGGGCTCACACCCTCAAAATACATATACAACCGATCAATACAATAACCACAACATCTACGCATGTGGCGTCGGATGTGTGTCATGATAACATAGTACAGCGTTTGCGAGACGCCGAAAGAGTCGCACCCAAGCACGGGGCACACCTACCACCTGTCGTTACATCGCCTATGGCAGATCCTCTACTTGAACCATGGGAATTCTTTGTGTCAAATGAGACAGGTTGCCCTGCACGTTTTGAAGCACTCTCTTAGCGTCTCCTCCCGCTGGCTCATCCCCCCGAGGCCTCCGTCGGTGTCGTGGGAGTCCATATGGTTGTCACAAACCCATATCTACATATCAATACTTGTTTTAATTAGTACTTGACATCATCCAAAAATATTTTTGTTTTTCTTTTACAAAAATACAAAAAATGAAATATTTAAAAAAAATTGTTCCATACCTATGTCTCTGTAGGACAAACCTGGTGGTGAGGTCCATGCAGAACAATCTCGACTCTAGGGCCCAAGCCTAGAACCTGCTTGAAGAAAAAACTACATAGGATAGACGCAAACCCGAAGTTCCTCTTTCTACCTTGTTTGCAGTCTGTCGGCTCTCTCTTCATGTTGGCCAACAATGAGTTGCACCAGTCATAAACCATGGGTCGCAAGGACTCCACCGAGTAGAACATAAGCAGCCTTGACACATGATGCAATGAGGTCGAACCTGTGATCTGTGTCAACACTAAGACAATGATCTTAAGACTTAGGTTGTTGATCGCTTTGATCGGGAGTTGGCTCCCTACCTTCTTGGTCCCTGCAACGCAATGAGTGGCTATGTAGTCCTCTATATTCATGCCACTCCCAGCTCTCCGAGCTTTGAGGTTCACCACCTCACCCCGACATGATAGTCTTTTAAGAAAGTATATGTCCTCAACTTTAATCCTCAATGGTTGCCCATCGAGGTTAAAGGCCTTTGTATCTGGATCCCACTAGTTCATCAACATTTGGAGTAGTCTCACTTGAGCCCTCATTCCTTTAAGAGCCCAAATTTTATATAGCCCACATCTTCTTAATGTCATTTGGTCCCCTGGATCTCTTTCTACTGCAGTATCAACCTCTTCATGCTCTCTTTCTCTCCACTCTAGCACCATCCTGCAAGTTTAAAATCAAATTTTGAGTCAATATCATTTAAAAAATTCAACTCACGGACTTGTACGCAAGCTGCAATTTACACAGTCACATATAGGGTGGCATATACTCTGTCTATTTTGATAACAGTCGCGTATAGTGTTGTGTATATGCGACCCGATGAATTACAGCCCGTGCACACCCTAGTTTCTAATTTACGCCTTGAAATACTCAACAATTGAAGCCTAAATTAAAATTTTAAACCAATAGAAATGAAGAGAAGGGCAAGAATACTTACTTTGTCCATATGGTTGTCAATTATGTCGCTCGTAGCTCCCGCAATCAACACTTGAAGATCAGGGGCAATTTGATCCAAAATGCACTATTTGGGTAAAAAATACAAATGGTATAGTAAAATTGGTTATTTTTACTATTTATAAAAAATACCCACTTTACATAGTTTTCGCTAATATTTTGGCCTAGTGGACTAATAGTGCAGTGGAAGGAGTTGGTTTTGGTGGTTTTATCCATGGATTCTTGCGATTTCTAGCATCATTTCGCCCGTTCACGACTTTGGCAAGTATTTTCTTTTACCAAGCATATAGGATAGGTCGTCGCTCCATTTGCACACTTACATTATCCTTTGACTATGATTCATATGCCTTAGGTACGAACCCATTTGTTAGTGACACATAACCTCCTTACTGCTACTAGAAGTGTTGTTAGTGAATGGTAGAGGTTGACCAAACATAGGTGCCCTAGTTAGAACCGTTGTGCCATTTGGTGCCCATGCAAAGATTTTTCCGTAGGACCAGGAGTCCCTTATAGCTAATATGACTCTGCGTTTGAACCTCATTTCTTACTGATAAGAATGTTTACCTATAACAATGGGACTCCCAACAAGTCTGGTTTAATCGCTTTTCCGACTCTCTCAAAAAGCGAAAAGATTGTCGAGTGAACTTGTCTCTTTCACACTCATAAATTGGATTTGAAAGGACGTCTATTTCGTGTAAGTTTAACACTTTTTTGGACCAAGTAGCCTAATTTTGAAAAAGGAAAACTCTAGTCAAAAGTGGCTAGAAGAGTTATCCTGGGTATTGTTTTATACTTTTTATGGGCCTAGGGGACTAAATTTACGAAAAAGCACATTCTTTGGAGTTAAGTTGTAATTGCATCTCATTCTCTTGCTTGCACTATTGAGCCTATTGTCGGTTCTCGCTTTCACATTATAATCCTATCACCTCAGCAATTTAAATCATCAGTCAAGCAAAGCCTTGTTCATATCCTTTACAGCTTGACACCCTATACCGCAAAAGGAAGCATTCCCTCGAGTGTCCATATCCTGCATACACTTCCTTGCAATAAGTATAGGTATGTTCCATTTGGAACTAGTTGCTTACTCGCAACACTCGTTTCCTCCTCTGTATCATAGCATTCATTTGACTATGAAAAAACAAAAAAAGACGGGCGGGAAAATAATATTATCTCATGTTGGAAGCAGTTGTGTCGCCTTTGAACAAAGCACAAACTTTTGAGTCCACTTGTCATCCGAAGTTTGGGTTTAGCATGACCTTAGGAAGTTGAGCTCGTTACTTAGAGTTTACTCATCCGACTGTTTATTCTTTCAGTCCCTATGGAGAGTTTGATTGGTGCCTCCTACATCACAAAGTTTCATCATTGAATCTATGCTTCCAGAGTCCTCCATATGTCTCATGCTCCTTTTCAAAGGATGTTTATAAGATTGTGACGACCATTTCTCATAACTCTTGACTTTGCATGTCGTCCATACCCTCAGTGTTTCTCAGAGTTAGATGAAGTTGTTTTCCTACCGTGCACCCTGGTCCTACTTTCATTATGGGTAGGTAACCTTGAACCCAGCAATTAACATCTCCTCATTAGTCATTGACTGGGAGGTTTCCCTTTTGGGTCTCCTTTTCATTCGTCGGTCTACAATACTCAGTCTATCCCTACGGCCTCTAGCTCTTTTTCTTATGGTATGTCAAATTTCACATCACAATTTTCATCCTCCATTTCAGCATCTAATCTGAATACTAGTATTGGACTTGGGGGCATGGCTCCTCCACATATTCCACTCTTGTTTGGTGGTGCTCATATTCCCAAAATGACTCCTACGGTTGGAATCCTACCTCCTTTTTACCCCGGGTTTAATCCTAGTCTTAATGCTTCTAGATGGAGTAATCAACCAGGCGAACAAGTTAATGTTTATGTTCCATCCTTTACACCTACCTCCTCCACACCGATTCCGACCAACACGTTTGGCATGACGAATCCACCTCTATCCTTCGGATTCCCACCCAGAGGTCGGTTTCACACTTTGGGAAACCCCCAACCTAGAGCTACTTCGGTTAGGGGGAATATTTACAATCCTCATCATAACATTCCTATTGGAATGGTTCCCAACCAACCCTTTATGAATCAGTTCAGAGGGGGGTTTTACAATCCCGGACAGGGCCATGGTGCATACCAGAACCCTGGATGGGCTGTGATTCCCCAACAAAAATATTTCTCGGGAGCTTAGGGCCAGATGCCATAACCCCGTCTCCCTTTTCTGGCCATGCTCAATTTCCTAGACTTGTCAAGATTAATGAATGACCCGGTGCGTCATGACCTAACATGGCCCCCCTTTCCCCACCAAACTTCCTTCAGATATTCCAAAATTCGAGGGTAAGACTGGTGAGGATCCTGGTGATCATGTCACTACTTTTCATCTTTGGTGCTCTTCCAATTCCCTTAACGACGATTCCATTCGTTTAAGATTGTTTCAACGCACCCTAACGGCAGTTCGAGCGAAATGGTACATAGAGCTACTAGGGGGGGCGTACAGGAATTTTAATTAGATGGTTTTAGTTTTCCTCAACCACTTCCAATTGTCAGTTCGTTACGATGTCGACATAGAACTTTTTTCGGCCCTCCGCCAGGACAAAGCCACCCATATCTCGGATCACATCTAAGAGTGGTGTAGACAAAAGAGGTTGATCAAAGCCTACATTCCTCCAGAGTTTCTATTGGACTGGTTTCTTAAGTCTTTACTGCCTTATATTTCGAAGGATGTCTCAACATCCGAGGTAACATATGAAGAGGAAGGGGTTTTCAAAGCCCAACAGTTAGATCTCATATATGCTCAGTCTGGGATGTTATACGAAATTCTTCCTGAGACACCAAGGTCAAACTACGACCCTAGGAAAACGGTTGGGCCTCATGTTGATGGTGTTATAGGCTCCGCAAATTTCAAATCTACAGACTTGGTGACAAGCCAATTGAAAGAGTTGTCTCTAAGCCAGTCTGTAGGAGGACAAGATTTGCACGTGTCCTCCACTCCCACTCAGTCGACAAATGTACATTATGTGCAGTCGTTGACCAACCCGAATGGTAACCAACAACGAGGAGGAAATAAAAGGAAAGGACATGGTAATAACCATAAGGGTGGGAGGAATAATGATAATAAACCCAAGGAAAATGCTAACAATGATAGATTGAAAATCAATGCTAGTGAGGGCAAGAAAGAGAAGCAAAAGGTGAAATTTCCTTGTAAGATTTTTAGTGATGAACACCTTACCCATTTGTGTCCCAAACTCGAGGAAGATAGGAGGCTTTTATCTCTACCACCCACTGTGTTGACTAATCCTTTTTCACATAATAAACATCTGGCCTCGAGCTCCTCTAATGCCGAAAATGCGGCGAGTGGGAGTCAAAACCCATTGGCGCAAGATGGTTATCATCTATGCATCAATATGGTCAAGTCTCAGATTAATGTAGCTACTCGGTCTCGCGATTACAGTTTTTCATAGGTTGTTCTAGGTCTAGAGTCTCCCCCTCCTCCGGAGACGCCTTTACAGATCGAAAAACCAGAGCCCTCGCCTTGTATTCTGAAAGGAGTACTCAAACGCTCTACCCACAACCCTAATTCTAGAGTTTCCCATAACTACTCTATTGTGGAGGATTTGGGTCAAACCCCTTGCATGATGTCGGCTTTGGAGGTACTCCAGACATGTCCTTCATAGAGGAATGCCTTGTTATTTGTGTTAGGAGCTCTAGACCCCTGTGAATCGAAGGTTATCAAGTTTGACATCACGGATGTGAAGCCTTGCTTACCTTACCATGTGGCCTTTCCATTCCATGTGGATTACTCAAAGTATACCATCAAATGTATTGTTATTGATGAAGGCACTGCAACGTGTGTGATGTCCCTCACCTGTCCATTCCCGTGAATAAGAAGCAAGGAACCATCCGTGTGTGTATGGATTTCCAAGACCTGAATAAGGCATGTCCTAAAGACAGCTTCCCGACACCTTTCATTGATTAGATTCTCGATGAGTGTGCAGGAAGCCATGCATTTTATTTTATGGACGGATTTTCAGGATACAACCACATTCAGATTAAACCCGAGGATCAACATAAGATGACATTTATTTGTCCTTGGGGTACTTTCGCATACCGAAATATGCCTTTCGTCCTTAAAAACGCCGGAGCAATCTTCCAATGAGCCATGACCTTCACGTTTCACAATCTCTAGCATATATTCAAAGTGTATCTCGATGATATCGCTCCTCGCTCTCACAAGAGAGTGGATCACTCTACCCACCTTCGGCTAGATTTTGAAAGATGTTGTTATTATCGCATCCGTTTGAACCCTCATAAGTGCATATTTTGTGTTAGGTCGGGTCATATTTTAGGATTCTTAGTCTCTGAGATTGGGATCATGGTGGATCCTTTAAAGGTTGAAGCAATACTTCGATTGGCTTCCACGCGCAACATTCGCCAGCTTCAAGGTTTACAGGGGAAAGCTAACTTCTTACATCGGTTTATAATCAACTATGCCAATATTACCAAGGGTTTTATGTGTCTCTTGAAGAAGGACACTCTGTTCATATAGGATGAGCGAGCCCAGGAATCCTTCGATGCTCTTAACAAAGCCTTGGTATCGACGCCTTTGTTGAAGCCTCTAGACTACAGTAGAGATTACTTGCTTTATATCGCCACGTTCAAAGGGACGATTGGTATGGTTTTGGTTCAGGAGGATGATGAGCTCCATGAGCATGTCGTTTACTATCTTAGTCGAAACTTAGTCGACCCTAAACTCAAGTACTCTCATGTTGAGAAGCTATCTTCGGCTATCGTACATGTGGTTCAAAGATTACAACACTATATATTGCTTTGCAAAACTACCGTAGTTGTTGATGTCAATCCATTTCAATACATCCTTACTAGGCGTATCATAGGGGGGAAATATAATAAATGGATTGTCATGTTGCAAGAGTTTGATCTCAATTTTGCTTCTACAAAGTCCAAGAAATCGCTAGTTTTTGTCGAGTTAATATCAGACTTCCCTCAGTTAGATGAGGATGTTATTCATGTTGATTAATTTGCGGATGAACACATTTTCCTTGTCTCATCTTCGGACCCCTAGTATGGAGACATTTTGATCTATCTTCAAACCTTGAAGTTCTCTCTGCATCTTTCGAGAGACAATCGACGACGCATACGATATCAAGCTAAGAACTACCTTATTGTCGATGACACTTTGTATAGTTGAGTCGTAGATAATATCTTACGTCATTTCTTGACTCACAAAGAGGTTGAGTCTGTTATTAATGATTGTTATAGTGGGGCTTGTGGTGGTCATCTATCCAGCCTTGTGGTGGTCATCTATCCAGCCTTGAGACAGCCCAGAAGATATTGCAAGCCGATTATTTTTGGCCGTCTATTTTTAAAGATTGTCTCGAAGTGGTCAAGAAGTGTCACCTCTGCCAGGTGTTCACTTGAAAGATGTGCTCACATCCAACCCCTCTTCACCCAGTCATCACCGTCGGTCCCTTCACCAAGTGGGGGGTGGATTTTGTGGATTGCAGCCCAACTTCGGCTCGAGGGAATCAACATATTATCGTGGTTGTCGACTACTTTACCAAGTGGGTCGAGGCCATGACTACAGTTAAATCCGATGGTAAGACTGCTGCATTTTTAGTGTTCAATCAAATTATAGGCAAGTTCAGAATCCCAAGTGAGATTGTCATTGATCATGGAAGTCACTTTCAGAACGAAATGATGAAAGAATTAACATCGAAAGTGGGGTTTAAACATAGTCGTTCTTCCCCTTACTACCTCTAGGAAAATGGACAAGTAGAGCCCGTGAAAAAGTCTCTTGAGACCATATTGCAGAAAATTGTCAGCTAGAGTAAGTCTGACTAGCATCTCATGCTTTACCCTATGCTTGAGGCATATCGAACCTTGGTTAAAACTTCCACTGGTTTTTCTCCTTTTCAGTTACCACACGGTGTGGAGTCGATCCTACCTATTGAATGTGAAATCCCTTCTCTTAGATTGGCAGTTAAGCTCCTACCTAACACTTCCAATCTCGAACAACAACTCGTACACCTACAGAGTCTAGATGAGCAACGTCGAGATGCCTCTATGACTATCGAAGCAAATAAACAAAGTGTCAAGTTTCAATATGATAAGTTTGTTTGTCCTCGATAGTACGTGGAGGGTGACTTGGTCCTCTTGTATGACCAAGCCAAAGAACCACTGGGGACATGCAAGTTCAACCCCATGTGGCACGGTCCTTATATCTTGCGACGTGTCTTAGAAAAAGGAGCCTACGATTTAGAATATTATGAAGGGAGTATGTTGGTCGAGCCCAGGAATGGGCTCTACTTGAAAAGATATTACGCTTGAGCCCCAAGCTTGGGTGTAACTCTTTGTATACTATTGTATTTTAGTGTATATATATCTTTTACTTTGTGTCATCGGCTTGCTTAACGAGTTTTCCCTTGGTTGGCAGATGTCAACGGAGCCTACGGTTTACTTGGGATTCGCATATGGTACCAGACATCATACATGGAACTTAACTTCCATCACTTGGGTTGTTTACTCACCCAAGGGTCAGGTGGTGTTTGTCTAGGGCCATCAACGAACAATGTGGTTGAATGTAGCATCGTCATAGAGATTTTATGCGATGCCATTTCACATGGTATTCATTCTTTAGAAATTCACCTGGACTCTAAGTTAGTCATATGTCAGTTGAACGACAGTTACCGTGTGCGCAACCCTACTCTACTCCGACGATTCCTACGGGTATGACTTTTGGAACGATATTTTCATTTTAACACTTATAATCACATACCTAGAAGTTCTAATTCTGTATCTGATGCATATACGAATTATGTTTTAGATTGACATTTGTCACATAAGTAAAGTAAAGAAAACACATTCACCAATATACACATTGTAATATAAGTAAATCCAAAGACCAATGTTTTTATATTTCATTTCTTAAAAAATATGGTGTTATAGTACAAAATTGGGGCTCACACCCTCAAAATACATATACGGCCAATCAATACAATAACCACAACATCTACGCCTGTTACACCGGATGTGTGTCATGATAACATAATACAGTGTTTGTGAGACGTTAGAAGAGTCGCACCCAAGCACGGGGCACACCTACCACCTGTTGTTGCATCGACTCCGGCAGATCCTCTACCTGAACCATGGGAATTATTTGCGTCAAACGAGATAGGTTGCCCTGCACGTTTTGAAGCACTCTCTCGGCATCTCCTCCCGCTAGCTCATCCCCCCGGGGCCTCCGTCGATGTCGTGGGAGTCCATCTGGTCATCGCGAACCTACATATGTGTATCAATACATGTTTTAATTAGTACTTGACATCATCCAAAAATATTTTTCTTTTTCTTTTACAAAAATACAAAAAATGAAATATTTAAAAAAACTTTTCCATACCTATGTCTCCATAGGCGGAACCTGGTGGTGAGGTCCATGCAGAACAATCTCAACTCTAGTGCCCAAGCTTGGAACCCACTCAAAGAAAAAACTACATAGGATAGATGCAAACCCGAAGTTCATATTTCTACGTTGTTTGTAGTCTGTCAGCTGGCTCTTCATGTTGGCCAGTAGTGAGGTGCACCAATCATAAACCATAGGTCGCAAGCAGTCCACCGAGTAGAACATAAGTGGCCTTGATGCCTGATTCAATGAGGTCAACCCTGTGATCTGTGTCAACACTAGAACAATGATCTTAAGACTCGGGTTGTTGATCGCTCTGATTGGGAGTTGGCTCCCTACCTTCTTGGTCTCTGTAATGCAGTGAGTGGCTATGTAGTCCTCTATATTCATGCCACTCCAAAATCCTCGGGATTTGAGGTTCACCACCTCACCCCGACGTGATAGTCCTATCAGAAAGTATATGTCCTCAATTTCAATCCTCAATGGTTTTCCATCAAGATTGAAGGCCTCTGTATCTGGATCCCAGTAGTTCACCAACATTTGGAGTAGTCTCACTTGAGCCCTCATTCCTTTCAGAGCCCAAAATTTATATAGTCCACATTTTGTTAATGCCATTTGGGCCCCTAGATCTCTTTCTACTGCAGAATCAACCTCTTCATGCTCTCTTTCTCTCCACTCTAGCACCATCCTATAAGTTTAAAATCAAATTTTGAGTCGATATAATTTAAAAAAAATCAACTCACGGACTTGTACGCGAGCTACAGTTTACAAAGTCAAGTATAGGGTTGCATCTACGCGGTCTGTTTGATAACAGTCGCGTATAGGGCTTCATATACGTGGTATGTGTTAGTCTCTACTTTTGTCTTGGTTTAAGTAAGAAACCCTGGTCCTAAAACCCTCCTTACCCATCCCTCATTTTCTGTTTTCAACTGTTTTCATTTTTTAAGATTTTTTATATTTCATGGTTTACATTAATTTTTTATGATTTATTTGAGTTTTGGTTATGAAAAACATTGTTTAAACTAGAAGTGTCTCCTTTATGCCGTTAGAATTTCAAATTTTAAATTGTCAAAACGCGCTACGGGAATAAGCCTATTCCCATAGCGCCAAATAATCATGCCAAATTGTGCGCCTGTTATCCTGATTTAGTTATGATAACGAGATCGTGAGCTAAGAGTTCGTGTGTTCCCATGAGAATTTGGTAATCATTTCTAAATCCAACATGTTCATAACATAATCGCTATACACACACGCAGGGTTCATTTCAAGATCCCCTGTTATTTAATGATTATTATGTGATCAGTTCAAGTTGTTTTAAGTTCAACCCTGCAGGAAGAAATACAAGAATCCATTCAAAGCATCAGGCATATCAACAATTGCAGGAAGGAAATTCAGAACTCGAGGGCGTTAGTTGCAGATTTGAGTTGAAATGGCGCCAAATCGTAGCGGACAAGTGGCCAGAATCGAACCAAAAGGTGTCGAACTCCTTGAAGCCTACCCTCAAATGGCTCAAAGATTCAGAGACGCCGTGTGGTTTGAGTTCCTCACTACATTTCAAGGATATGACGAATGGGTTTCCATGGAATTTGCTTTAAATTTCGATGGTCATGAAGTCAAAATCGACAAAATGTTGATGTTGGTGACAGAGCAGACTATAGCCAAGGCTTGCAGGCTCGTGGTTGGAGGGGAAAGATGGTGGAAGAAGGAACACGTGGTCACTGAGTTTGTGAATCAATTCCTCCTTCCAGAGAAGCAGAATCTGGATTGGAGAAGGGGAATTCCTCGCAGTTGGGTCCGACCCGAATGGCACACTGCCCTGGTGGTGATTCACAGATACATCACCTACGAAGGGAGGTTTTCTTTGATATATATCTATCATATCAGAATATTGATGCATCTAAACGCTCACTACCCTTTAAACCTTCCTTATTTCCTGCTTAAAAGTTTGACAAAAATGTCCAATAAGGTACAATCTATTTCCACTAATGCCAAGGGCAGTTTGTTCCATCAAGTCCTGATTAAAACCCTAGTTATGTCTGCCCTAAATGAACTACAAAAGCCCTGGAATTGGCTCACGAAATCCTTAAAACCTGTTGTTAAATCAAATAATTCAAAAAAGGGTAGAGGGAAGAAAACTGTTAAACAGGGTCGAGATGTTGCTGATGAAAACCCTGTAAAAGACGAATCTTCTGATAGCAAGGTAACTAAAAAGAGCAGGAGTAAAAGACCTAGATGGGATCCCAAACATGAGGTGCTTCCTGAGGAAGATGTCAAAGAAGAGACAGAGTCAGAAAATGATACCATTGCTCAAACTGCAGTCAAGACTGAAATGCCATCCACCAGCAAAAAGAACGTTGCAGTCAAAGGAAAAAGGAAAAAGGGTGCGTGTGTATCACAAAAACCTCGGAGAAATTCAACCAGAGATACTAATAAGTATAGGTTGAATTCAAAAGCAATGTTCAATCCTGCCATTAAAGAAGAAAACACCATAATCATAGATGATGATTCTGAGGAGGTTGAAACAAGCACCAGGAAAAAAGCAAAGAGGACTCCTTTTCCCAAGAAATTTGTCAGCAAAGGAAAAGGAAAACTTACACCACCTCCAGGCCCTGTAACGAGAGCTTCAACTAGATTAGCTAAGGCTAAAGAGATGGCTAAAGGCATCAATGAATTTCATGAAGAAACACAGGATTACATGGAAGATTCAGATTACTTACCAAATGTACCTGGAGCTATGGATTCATCAAGTTCTGAAGAAGAACATAGCTCAGAATTGATTTCAAAATATCAGGTTAAAGCCAAAGAACCCAGTGTTAGTTTAAATCTGAATGAAACTACACCCTCTGAAGATTGTTCAGGATGCAGGGTCCAGAGAAGAACTGATAAGGAAAAGATTAAAGAATTTCAGAAAACCATAAGACAGTTAAAGAAGGAAAAGATGCAGGTAGAACAATGGAATGCTCGCTAGCAGGAAAGAATTCAAAGTCTTAAAAAGAAGAAGAAGGAGCAAAGGGCACTGCTTAAGGAACTCAGGGAAATCAATTTTAGACTTTCCTGGCACAATGTTGTGTTAACCACAAAGCTCAAGCAGAAAAATGCCAAAGCCTCTGCTGCAATTTTATCTTAAAGGTAACATCAAGATTGGTTACAATTTTGTTTAAAGGTGCTCCAAGAGATATGGCAAATAATACTCGTTTTGATCAAGGAGATGCTAAGATATCGATCTGCTTTACAGGGTCAAACAAAATCTCTATTTTGTAGAGTATTGTTGGCAATGTTTATTATATTAGGTTGTTGAGTTGTGGACTATTTTGGAAATAGTAGCTCATTTTTGAGTGACATAATTTAGGATCTGAAAACTCTTTGATTCTAGTCATTTAAAGCTGTCCTAGATAATAGGATCTGATAGTTTCATAGTTGTTTTAAATAGACATAAGACAGACCTTAGGAGGGTCGAAAATTTGGAGATCTATAGAGACTTTTTGTGGAGATTATTGTAAAGGCATGTATGTTCAATTGACACTTAATAGCAAAGGCATATGTATGGTTAGACCTTCTCTTTTCTACTCTGTTATTTCATTTTTCATGCTTGAATTTATTATTCAAATTGCAATGCTTTTGGTTCTTGAATGTTAATTTATATAGTGAAGATTTTGCTTTAGAGATAATTTTCAAGTAATGATTTCAAGCTGATACCCCTGTTTCTTTATAATATATTGAAACTAAGCTTTGTGAAATTGGAAAATTGAAGATTTCACTTTCTTTTTCTTGAATTGGTTTACTCCATCTATGTATCTACCTATTATTCGGCCAATGGGATATGCAATGTTTTAATCTTGATTTTCATGCCATGTTGTAAGCTTGACCCAGTTTTCAACCATTATACCAAAACCAAATCATAAAACCCTCAATAATACTTTGCAATAAAATCAATGATGCCCTAGCTTGCCCTTACCAGTCGAGTGCAACTTTAGGGACTAACAGTATGTTTTGATAACAATCACATATAGGGTTGCGTTTACGCGACCCAATGAATTACAGCCCACGTATACCCTAGTTTCTAATTTACGCCTTGAAATACTCAAAACTTTAAGCCTAAATTAATTTTTTAAACCAATAGAAATGAAGAGAAGGGAAATAATACTTACTTGGTCCAGACGGTTGTCAATTCCGTCTCTCGTAGATCCCTCAATCAACACTTGAAGATCGGGGGCAATTTGGTCCAAAATGCACTATTTGGGTAAAAAATTCAAATGGTATAGTAAAATCGGTTATTTTTACTATTTATAGAAAAAAACTACCCACTTTACATAGTTTTCGCTAATATTTTGGCCTAGTGGACTAATAGTGTAGTGGAAGGAGTTGGTTTTGGTGGTTTTATCAAGGGATTCTTGAGGTTTCTAACATCATTTCGTTCGTTCGTGATTTTGGCAGGTATTTTCTTTTACCAAGCATATAGGATAGGTCGTCACTCCATTTTCCACACTTACATTATCCTTTGACTCTGATTCATATGCCTTAGGTCCGAACCCATTTTTTGGCGACACAAAACCTCCTTAATGCTACTAGAAGTGTCATTAGTGAATGGTAGAGGCTTACCAAACATGGGTGCCCTAGTTAGAGTCGTTGTGCCATTCGGTGCCCATGCATAGATTTTTCCGTAGGACCAGGAGTCCCTTATAGCTAATATCACTTTGCATTTGAACCTCATTTCTTACTCATAAGCATACTTACCTACACCTATGGGACTCCCAACGAGTCTGGTTTAAGCTCTTTTCTGACTCACTCAAAAAGTGAAAAGATTACCGAGTGAACTTGTCTCTTTCACACTCATAAATTGGATTTGAAAGGACATTTATTTGGTGTAAGTTTAACCCTTTTTCGGACAAAGTAGACTAATTTCGAAAAAGGAACACTATAGTCACTAGTGGCTAGAAAAGTTCTCCTGGGTATTGTTTTATACTTTTTTCGAGCCTAGGGGACTAAATTGATGAAAAGGACATTCTTTGGAGTTAAGTTGTAATTGCATCTCATTCTCTTGCTTGTAGTATTGAGTGTATTGTCGGTTCTCGCTTTCACATTATAAGCCTTACACCTCAGCAATTTGCATCATCAGCCAAGCAGAACCTTGTTCATATCCTTTGCAGCTTGACACCCTATACCCCAAGAGGAAACATTCCACCGAGTGTCCATATCCTGCATACACCTCCTTGCATTGAGGATAGGTATGTTCCACTGTTGGAACTAGTTGCTTACTCGCGACACTCGTTTCCTCCTCTGTATCATAACATTCATTTGACTATGAAAAAACAAAAAAAGATACACGGGAAAAGAATATTATCTCATTTTGGCAGCAGTCGTGTCGCCTTTGAATAGAGCACAAACTTTTGAGTCCACTTGTCATCCGAAATTTGGGTTTAGCATGACCTTAGGAACCTAAGCTCATTACTTAGAGTTTATTCCTTCGACTAGTTAGTCTTCCAGTCCATATGGAGAGTTTGATTGGTGCCTCCTGCATCACAAAGTTTCATCATCGAGTCTATGTTGCCATAGTCCTCCATATGTCTCATGTTCTTGTTCAAAGGATGTCTATAAGCTTGTGTCATCCATTTCTCAGAACTCTTGACTTTGCATGTCAGCCATACCCTCAGTGTGTCTTGGAGTTACATGAATTTGTTGTCCTACCGTGCATCTTGGTCCTACTTTCATTATGGGTAGGTAACCTTGAACCCAACAGTTGACATATCCTCATTGGTCATTGACTGGGGGGTTTCCCTTGTGTTCGACAACAAGAAATCTATTCACACATCAAGATTCATGTAGTGTCTTGGATCCCATTAGCCTTATTGGTGGTTTCCTCGCCTTTGTTGGCAGTTTTCATTATTGGTTCCTATTTAGAGGGTCTTTTTTGTGCATTACCTGTATCTGGTGCATGTAGAAGACACACAGGGTCGTTGGTTCATGAACATGTTCTTCATCCGAGTTCCCCCAAATCATCAAGCTCCTGCTTTGTACCTTTTGCTAACTGATGAGAGATGCCTTAATGCCCTCCTTTCAACGGGTCTCCTTCCATCGACTTCATCCCATCTATTCTGGAAATGAGACCTAGAGTCCTATGAGTACCCATAGGCTTGCAGTCATCGGTGGTAGGTTATCTCGCCATCGACAGTTGGGAATACATCAATGTCTCTTGATCGATGGATTCTTCAAGTGTTCGACCTCAACTTCTTTATTCACACTTGTAAGAATGTACTTGGTGCTTTGATACCTACTTTCATTATCGATAGGTTGTCTCATGTTTGTTAACGGTATACCTTAATGGTTGGTAATCAAACGAAGTCTCATTGTGTTCGACCTCAACTCCTTTATTCACATGATGTAGACTTGCACCTTTGGCAAATCGTGTAGAAGACTTGAAGACATCAGTTCATAGTCGCACATTTCCTGAGTTGTTGCTATCATTCATCGGACCAATACTTATATGACTTCAGTGATCGTGGGAGATCATATTGTATTCCATTGTATACAGATATTTTCAGATTGAATCCGAGATTGTTTTTCACTGGGCCTTGTTCGTGACTATGACAGCCTTTGGCATGTTTCTACCTTTGTATTTCCTATTCATGGCCACAAATAGTTGTTTGGTATATTTCCACATGGATCTGCAATGTAATTCAAATTGCTAGCCATGTGCACAAAGTCATTATGGATTGTAATATTATTATGAGCAACTAGTTCGTCCAACTGGGTCTCCATTACTCCACTTCTGGGAGTTATAATGTATTTTGACCATTGCAGATACTCCTCTGACCTCACACATTAGGGGGCATCTATTATAGCAAGATTTTCCTCACCCATGCAACTTGCTTAGAAGGACTTTTCCATTTCCCTATGCAAACTTGAAGTCCTTTTTTTGCAAATCCCAAAGCTTAAAAACATATTTTTCCACATATATGCACCCTAACAGCTATACATCATGCGTATATGCAAGTTGCACCATTACAACCCGCGTACATCAAGTTTTTTGCCCAAAATTAAAAAATGGTGTCGGGTTTCCATGTCACGTCACGAGATCCATGATCCTTGACCTTTCATATACTGGAAATGTTCTGACTCGGCCCTAAGGTTCCATTTGAAGGCTATAAATGGGTCATATCCAAGCTGTGGAAGAGAGGATAAGAATTCAACTTTGAGAGCAAAGTTACTCTGGATAAATTATTCACTTCATATTAAGTCTACATCCCTTTGTCCTTTTAAGCTTAAACACATTGTTCAGCCCCCAAGCTCTTCCCTATTTGATGGAGAACCTCATTGTATCTCTTATATGAGCTTGCCTTTGGTGGAGGATTGAAGTGGTGGAGGCTGAGTTGGAAGTGACTTAGTTTCTTAGTTCCGAGACGTGCCGACACAGAAGTTTGTCATTCATACACTTATGTTGATCATATTTTAATAGAAATACTCTTTTCTCGTCCAATTAATGTCTTGCAAATATTTGAATTGTTATTCCATGGGCATGTATGTTATGAATATTGATGGATTATGCTATTATATGTGCTAACATTATATATTATCACCATATGCTTGTGTATCTTGGTTGTTGAGGACAAGTTGCAGGTGTATAGTTTTGAGTCAAGTGCTCAACGATGGACTTCATCGAATGTTTGGATGAGGTAGGCTCTTTATCTTGTCTTGTTAGCATATTTGTTTATATAGCATACTTGAGATTAGAGTTGATTTCTGCAGTCATTTCTATCTGTTGTGGTTTACCCCATAACATAGAGTGATTTTCCTCGTAACAACATCATCGGTGAAAATTCCTGCAACTACATGGATTGGTTGGTATTTTCTTCTTGTTCATGTTCTTCCTTTTGTTGATGGCTTACTTCTTCCAACAATTATTCATTTGGTGGCCTCTCATACCACAAAAGAAACATCCACTAGAGTTCGAACAATGATCATCCTTGTGCCATTTCTTCTTATGGCATAAACAAATCAAAAATGTTGTGCCATACCTCTTTAGTTTGTGATCATGCTTACCAACTCATTTGATTCATCCTCTAAGTGTGGTTGCAATTTTGGATGGTGGAAACATACCTAGTTTCCCACATTCAAGTTACTACAAGCATGTTGGAGTAATGGTTTGTTCATTTTTTAATGTCTTTTCTTCAACCAAAATGGCCTTATCTTCAATTCCTTGGTTACAGATTTTACATTGTTCCCATGTTACAGATTTTCCTTGCAATTACTGAATCATATATGAATATCCCCACATCAATTACTTACCCATGCAAACATATGGTTGTAGTTGTGCTTAACACACAAAAAACTTGGGCAATCAAACGATGATAAGAGCTATAGATTCCACTACACACCGCTTCATTGTCCAACACTCTTTATCAAACCCACAATTCAATCATAGGAGTGTATAATATATGGAGGTGGTTTTTAATATGGTTCAAGTAGACCCAACACAATTCCAATGTTGTATTAAAACAATAAATAGAGCAATGCATTACAAATTGATCTTAGCACCGAGGGAGTCAAAATGGATGGGCAGAGGAAAAATTGTTTATTTGTAAGAATGGTTATAGGTACCCAATGCCTTGAATAGATGGCATGGACAATCTTGTGCCTCGATTCACATGCAACTCCATAAGTTGCCTTGATTGTTAACCTGTTATTTATACACTCTATTTAAGAGTTCAAAGCCAACACTTGATTAATAGTTCCCATTATCTTATTCTCTACGATCATTCAAGATATGGACAAGGTGCTATAATTATATTACATCAAAACTAATCAATCATAATGATAAATTCAATCACGCAGGCAATCAAACATATTGATAATTGAATTTACCCTAGAAACCCAAATGGGAAAACCAATAAATACAGGTTATATTTTATGCTTGGGATCTTACAATTGGAGCTATACAATGGAAATCACATTCTACACGTGCTCAAGGCACATTTGCAATTTGCATATATTCACACCCCATAGGGCCCTATCATGAACTTCAAACTCATTTTGGCCCTAACCTTTTAGAAGACATAGCTAAAGAAGCTCCTAACCTAACCTTTGGAACTCCAAAATCAGAGCAGTGTTTACAGCCCAAGAAACAAAGCAAAACACTTTGTATCCTTAAATTTAAAATAAGTATACAATAATTTCCTTGAGACATGAATTTAGTATAAACCATGCAAATCGAAAACTTAAAAAACTAAACAATTTGTCTCGACACAATCAAGATACCTTATATGGATCCCTCCATCAATAATACCCTTGATTCCAACTATTGGCCCTCCTTTGAAAGGGCACTTGCCTCAATATGTGAATTCACCTCCTTCCTTGTATCCATAGAGAATATATTTAGTTTTTTATTGCAATTTCCTTACTTCCCTCTCTAAACCATTTAAGAACAATAATATATCATGTGCATATCATAAATGTGTAAGGAGATCTGTGTCATTCTTTACACCTTGTATACTTACTACTCTTCTAGCTTCCATGGTAGCTCTGCTCAAACCCTCAAATGAACAAAAGGAATAAGAAGGGTGATAAGGGGCAACCTTGCCTCAACTCTCTTCTAGGCTTAAAAAAATTTGAGGTAGCTCCATTAATTAGAACAACAAAAGATACTGAAGTAACACATCTCATAATCCAATTCACAATTGGGAGGCTAAAAGCAACATGTTTTAGAATTAACCTTAAGTACGACCAATTGGTTCTATCATAAGATTTTGACAAGTCTAACTCAATAACTATTGTTGGAATCTTCTTCGTCTTGATTGAGTGTAACCTTTCATGACCTATCCCAATTGCCTCATATATTTGTCTTCCTACTGAAAACCCGAATTGTTCTAAAAAAATGATATTTGATAACACTCATTTTAATCCAGTTGCTAATACTTTTGCAATAATCTTGTAAACACAATTACATAATGAGATAGGACTAAACCCATCACAAGATAAAGTCTTGTCTTTCTCTGGTACAAGGGCTATGAAAATAGAATTAAACGTTTCCAAAACCTTACCAGAGCTCTTGACTTCTTCAATAACCCTTAATAATTCATCCTCAACCAAATCATAAAAAAACATAAATAATTCAATGGTTCATTTGTCAGGGCCTAGGCTCGTATCTTTTTTAAAATAAGAGAGAACTATTAGCAATTCCTCCTTTGATACGTCCTCAAATAAACTCTCATTTTACGAGTCAATCACAAAACAAGGAAAATAAGAAGCCAATTTGACAATGTTTGCAATATATGTTCTATTAGGTTCCTTGTAGATAGCTTTAAAATGACTACCCTAAGTTAATTATCTATTTAAATCTTCTTACCAAGGTCCCTTCCCCACTTTTCATTTCCCATATAATATTTATACTCTTCCTGTGATTAGAAAATTGATGAAAAATTCAATGCTCTCATCTCCTTTTTCCATCCAAATAGCCCTACTTTTCATCCTCAAATAAGCTTCCCTACTATCCAATAGTCTCCTAATCTTGTCTTCCAAATCTTTTAATATATGCATTTCTTCCTCACTTAAAACACCCCTAACATTATTTTCATACATTCTTGCAATCTCAACCCCAATCTCTTTCCAATACCATGTCCCTAGTTTTATACTTTTCTGTTGACCAAACCACTGCTCTTTCCTTGACGTTCTTCAAAGCACCTACTAACTATAAACATGCTAATTCCCCTATGATTTCATCAAAAGTCTTCCACTTTCTTCTAACCAAACCCTGGAACTATTAATATTCTAGCCAACACAGGTTGAATTTAAAGACACTTGGAGGCTTAGTATCCTTCAAGTCCAATTGAAGAAGATATGACCATGGTCTGAACCTCCACCCAGTCGTATCCATGATCTAAATTTTTCCACCAGGATAAGTAGCTTCTCTGAGATCAAGATCTGTTTAAGAAATTGGAGACCCCAGCCTCCCCCACTCTATTATTATCTAAGTAGAATAGAGGGATATTGGTTATATATCATTAAGACTAGCTTGCTCTATTTTATATCTAAAAAGATCTAGCTAATCCATCAACCCTTGTTGAGCCCCCCTAGATATATGATCTATGTAATTTGAAATTCCGCCCTGTTCTATTAAATTTTGATTTTATCCCTTATTTAGAAAACCTGCAAAATTTATGTCTCTTAACATGAAATTGTGTTGTCGGTTGATGGTTCTGTCAACCGGTTGTCAACCCACTGATGAATTTTGTTGCACATATAAACCTTATCAGGTCACTGGGTCCCGATATTCCGGTCTGCACTAGTCTATCGACTCGATATCCCATGCTCCTGGTATCCCGGTACTCCGGTATATCGGCCCGTTGCTCCCCTGGTACTCTGGTATGTTGTCTCGTTGCTCCCCTGGTACTCCAATTGATCCAGTATACAATGTATATCGGACTGTCAACTCCCGGTACCCCTGATTCAGACTCTATATCACTTGTCGGGGTCCCAACTATCGGATCTGTCAGCCACCGGGGAAGTTCACAGATAACTCACAAAGGTTTCAAAAGGGTGATTCGGTACCGCTAAAGTTAGCGGTATTACTAACTTTATTTGATGGTATTGCCAATTTTGGTGGTTCGCCAAATGTAGAACACTGCTAACACTGGAACCTGCAAACACAACAATTTCACCATCAACACTTCTCACTTATTCTTTTCCTAGATTTCTTAACTCATAAATTTCTCTAGGATGCATTCCATACGAAATTTTAAATGGACTTAACCCCGTGCTTCTATTAGCCGAATCATTATATGCAAACTCAACTTCTGCAAGTACCTGATCCCAATGCTTGGGATGTTCATCTACCAGATATCTTAAAATATTTCCCAAACTTCTATATACCACCTTTGTTTTCCCACTAGTCTGTGGGTGATACGATGAACTAAAGTTGAGATTGGTCCCTAAATTTTTCCATAAAGTTCTCGAAAAATGACCCACAAATTTCATGTCTCTATCATAAACAATACTTTTTGGTAAACCATGCAACCTGATAACTTCTTTAAAGAAATAATTTGCAATATGAGTTGCATAACTGGTTTTCCTACAAGTTATAAAGTGTGTTTTTTTTTTAAATCTATCAACAACCACATAAATAGAATCATTACCTTGTTGAGTTCTTAGCAATCCTAACACAAAGTCCATACTCACAGAATCCCATGGTCTGTTTGGGATTGGTAATGGCTTATATAATCTAGTATTCTACCTCCTTCCTTTTGCATGTTGACAAACCCTACATCTTTCAACAAATCTTTTGACATCAATTCGCATACCGAGCCATAAATAAAATATACTTAGCTGAGCAAATGTGTTGTCCTGTCTAAAATGTCCTGCTAATCCCCCACTGTGCTTTTCTTTCAACAAATTTTCTCTCATTGAACATCTTGGAATGCATAATTTGTTGCCTTTAAATAATAAACCTTCTTGTATCAGATAATGTAACCATGGACTCTTGTCTCTGCTTACTGGATTCTCACAGGCTATATAAGCATCCTTAAAATCTGCATCATCCCTATATATCTCTTTCAATTCATCAAACCCCAAAACATTTACTTGAAACTCGTGTAAAATTAAGCTGACTTTGCTTAATGTATACGCTACCTTATTTGATTTCCCACTTATGTGTTTAACAACAAAAGTAAAATTATGTAAGAACTCAATCCACTTAACATGTCTCTGATTTAATTTTGTTTGACTGTCGATATACCGCAAGGCATGATTATTAGTGTAAAGAACAAATTCCTTAGGCATGAGGTAGTGTCTCCTTTTCTTTAATGCTTGAATAATGGCATAAAACTCGTTATCATATGAAGAATATTTATGTTTGGATTCATTTAACTTTTCACCAAAATAAGCAACTCGTTTCTTTTCTTGACTGAGAACAACTCCTATCGCAGTTCCACTTGCATCACATTCAACCTAGAAGAGTTTACTAAAATCTGGCAATTGTAAAATCGGTTGTTTTGTTATTTTCTTCTTTAATAATTTAAAACTTTTTATCAGTTGTCTCTATCCATTTTAATGGTTGTTTGCTTCCTTTAATGGTTTCTATAATTGGGGCACATATTCCACTAAAATTTATGATGAATTTTCTATAAAATCTTGCCAAGCCATGAAAATTTCTTACCTCAAAAGCACTCTTTGGAGTAGGCCAATTTATGATAGCCTTCACCTTCTCTTGATCCATCTTCAAGCCATCTCTTGATATCACAAAACCCAAATAAACCACCTCTATCTTCGCAAAACTGCACTTTTTCATATTGATTAGTAGCTTTTCCTGTTGCAATTTATTTAAAACCAACTTGAGGTGTCTCAAATGTTATTCTCTATACTGACTGTAGATCAGAATATCATCCAGATAAACTATGACAAATTTACCAATAAACTCCTTGAGTACTTCATTCATCAATCTCATAAAAGTACTAGGGGCATTTGTAAGTCCAAAGGGCATTACCAACCATTCGTATAATCCATCATTTGTTTTAAAGATTGTTTTCCATTCATCTCCTTCTCTAATCGTGGTCGGATGATACCCACTTTTCAAATCTAGCTTTGAAAAATATCTAGCACCACTCAAACAATCCATCAAATCATCAATACACGGTAATGGAAATCTATACTTGATTGTGATTTTGTTTATGGCTTTGGAATCTGTGCACATTCTCCATCCTCCATCTTTCTTTGGACTTAAAATTGTAGGAACAACACATGGGCTCAAACTCTCCCTAACCATACTTTTATCTAATAATTCTTGTACCTCGTTTTTAATCTATGCATTCTCCCTTGGAGTCATTCGATATGCTTCCTTATTAGGAAGGTTAGTCTCTGGAATCAAATCTATATGAAGACTGATGTTTCTTAGTGGAGGCAACTCACTTGCAAAATCATCAACCACAATGTCAACAAACTCATTCAACAAATGTTGAACTTCTTCAAGTAAATCACCTAAAATTGTGCTAGTGAGAATTAACTTGGGCTTTCCAATTAAAGAAAAATGTACCTCCTTGGTTTTAACTTCCTGCATAAATTCTTTTCCACTGACCAACGTTACCTTAGGACTGATTTCTCCAGTTGTTCCTTCATCTTTTAATGGCAAGAGAGTGTGCTTCTCCCCATCCTTCTCAAAATTTTATGTGTTGTTATTTCCATCATGTATTTCCTTCTTGTTATACTGCCAAGGTCTACCTAACAGAATACGACACACATCCATAGGCATAATATCATAAAGTACCTTGTCCTTGTAGCTTCCAATCTGAAATTCCACTTCACATTGTTCATTCACCAACAATTGATGTCCTTTTTGCAGTTGTGATACTTTTTATGGAACAGGGTGTGTTGTCTTCTTCAAAGCCAATTTTTCAACCATTTATGTAGACACCAGATTATCAATACTACCATTATCAATAATGAGTTTACAACATTTGCCTTTGCTTTTACAAACAATTCCAAAGAGTGTCTTTCTATGTGCAGTTTCTTTGATTTCCTTGTGTGGTTTCAGTAGTATTCTCTTCATCAACAAAGACTCTCCAACTTCTGGTGCATTCTCATGCATATATGGCTCCACACTTTCTTCCTCATCCTGAAAAAAATTTGCACTTCCTCTGCTTGTGGAAGCATTTTCTGGACATTCATATGATATACCCCCAAACTTATTGCACCTAAAATATCTGATAAAAGAACCCCTACCTCTTTGATAAGGTCTTCTTCCTCTGAAATCACCACCCCTTGGTGATTGTTCTTCTTTATGTGCACAATTGGCTTCTTCCTTTTTAGCTGAAGATCTTTCTCTGCCACCTTGTTGTCCTTTGCCTCTTGTTGAACTGTGACCTTTTCCTCTTTGTTTTTGCTTCCTTGTCAACTTTTCTTCCACCTTAAGAGCAAACTTATATGTTTCTTCAACAATATTAGGAGACAAAATGTTAATTTCATCTTGAATTTCATATCTTAATCCATTAAGGTATCTAGAAACTTTCTCTGGTTCTTCCTCTATGTGACCAACTCTAATATTCAATTTATTAAATTCTTCAGTGTATTCTTTCATCGACATGCCTCTTTCTTTCAAATTTTGCATTTGTCTAAAAATATTTAGTTGATAACCTCAAGGCATGAACTTACCTTTCAACGTTGCTACCATCTTGTCCCAGCTCTTGATTCTTGACTTGCCTTTGTTATGCCTCTCATCTTGTACTCCATCCCACTAGACTAATGCATGCCCTTTTAGAGTTGTCATAACAAACTTTACCTTTTTCTCATGTACACATTTTCATACTCGAAGTACTTATCCATAGTATTGATCTAGTCCATCAATTCATCCACATTCGAATTCCCTTCATACATCGACACTTCCATTCTTGGTCTGGAGATAACTCCCACGATGGCTCTGACCAATCCTTCCTCAACACCTTCTTCTTCTGCTCCTGAAGATTCTTCTTCTCTTTCGCTAACATATCCTGTGTCAACGTCTCTTTGTTGGCCAACTTCCATTGCTTCCAATCGTGCTTGAATATTCCTCGTTTCTTCAATAACTTCAGCATTCGTGACATACCTTCCTCTTCGACCTCGGCCTTGGCTTATTCCTCCTCACATTCAAAATGCCATCTTTAATTCTTCATAGCCTTTCTTGGCTTACGCTTTGATACCAAAATTGATGCCAATCTGGACTGGTTCAAATTCAAACAATTCGAAATTCCACTATGTTTTGTTAAATTTCGATCTTATCCCTTATTTATCAAACCTGCAAAATTTCCATCTCTTAACGTGAAATTGTGTTGTCAGTTGACATTTCTGTCAATCAGTTTTCGGCCCACTAGAGAATTTTGTTGCACATATAAACTTTATCGGGTCACTGGGTCCCAATATCCCATTCTACATTGTTTTATCGGTTTGATATCCCGTGCTCCCGGTACTCCGGTATGTTGGTCTGTCGCTCCCTTGGTCTCCAATTGATCCAGTCTAAGATGTATATCAGACTGTCGACTCCCAGTACCCCCGATTCACACTAAGATTGATCCAATCTAAGATGTATATCACTTTTCGGGGTCCCAACTATCGGGTTTGTTGGCCACCGGGGAAGTTTACAGATAACTCGCAAAGGTTTCAAAAGGGGTGATCCGGTACTGCTAAAGTTAGCGGTATTGCTAACTTTATTTGATAATATCGCAAATTCTGATGGTTCACCAAATGTAGAACATTGCTAACACTGGAAACTATGTTGGCACGCAATGGGGAGACCCATGGTTCAACATGAATTCACCAACAAAACCCTCAGATACCAGCCCTTCCGGCATCACCCACAAGCAAGAGAAGTCTCACCTGAGGTATCTATGGGAACTACAGGAAATAGGTTTATGCAATGATGAAAGGATGGGAGGTTGTCCTCGTAACCATTGTACTTAGCATTAGTTCATTATACCTTATATCATGTGCACATAACCATAATAACATGTAACATATTTAGAATAACAGACATATATTATATGCACACAATAAACATAACAACAAACACACCATAACACAAAGACACCATATTTAACATGATTCACCCAAGATGGGCTATGTCCACAACGTCTAACTTCTTATTATATTATTCATAATCATCCATTACAAAATATGCGCACTTCACTCATACATTATGCCCTTGTCATTCGCCTATCTCTCTATCTATCTCTATCGCTCTTCACTCTTTCTTCCTCGGATATATTGCATACTCGCATACATTCATACATACTTATTCTTTATTCTCATATTGTCTCTCATACTACTCTATCTCAAAACCCTTACATATTTATACAATTACAATAGGGCTTAGCCCTTGTCAATGGACCCAAAATGCCTAACGACTTCCAACGGTCTTCCTCATTTTACACGCGTTGATCCCGAAAGTGCACCAATTGTCTTTCCTTCTTTTGCGCACACTACACAGTTCCCAAAAATGGTCCCAACATGCCCCCAACACTCACAAGTGGCTCGTCCCAAGCTACTCAGGCCTTCTGCTGTGCTCCCTTCCATGTCGCAACGAAATTCTCAAAATTTTCCTTTGCGGTTGCAACCTTCTCCTTTGCTTATGCTTATTATGTCGAAATCCCCTCTACTGTCTCCGCGGTAATGGGGGTCTTCAGTTTCTCTGCACTATCTTGCACTACTTGCTTCACTATGCCTTGTGCAACTACAAGTTCTTCTGTTACCTGAAAGGCCTCCTCCTGTAGCGACTCAAGCTTCTGCGCGAGAGTCTCCTGTTCAACTCTTATTTAGTTTATCTCTTGGTGTAGTTTCCTATTCTCAACTATTGTAGCTATTCATTTTGTTGGTGGCAGAGTGCTCATTGTATCTTTGATCTTCTGTGCCTGCTCCTACGTAGTTTGTAATCTTTGTTCTAATGCTTGTAACTTTACATTCTCCAACAATTGAGTCCACACTTGTGTACTCTCTTCATGCAGTTTTGTGCATTCCTCATCCAAGCTCCTAATGCTCTCCATGGTCATCGCGGTTGTCTTCTCCCGTTGCTCCCTTTCCTCTGGTGGGGTGCTTGGCATTGTGCGAGCTTCCAAATATACCATCTTTGCGTGAAATCCATGAATGGCTTCACTTATCTTTATCACTTTCTCTTCCAAGGAAGTATCTACTTCCATTGGTACCTCTGGGAAGTTGTTGTATACCTTATGCACTGCCTGTTGCAACCTTGTTTTTTGCACGACTTCGTCCCATTCCAACATGAGTTTATTATACTTTGCATGTAGTGCATCATTGTTTACATTTATTTGGCCAACTCCATAGAAGTCGTTTCTACTCACAACTAGATCTCCTCTGTAACACTTGTTTGCAAGCTATGTAACACGTTCACCGGTAACTGTGACAACACTAAGTCAATATGAATTAATGCTTGCACGTGCTCCTACATTTCTGTCGTGGGGAACTCTATCGCCCCTACATATATATTCATGATTTGTCGCCCTGTTGATGTTGATGGTGGTTGTGATGTTGTCAATCGTGACTCTATTGTCTTTGTTGTGCTCTTTGTCTGTTCTTCTTTTGTTGTTCGGGCTGGCACTGTCCTGGTTGATTCCAAAATCCGTCGCAATGTAGCTATCTACACCTACACATTCATGTGTATTTCTTCCTGTTTCTGCGTAGCTTGGAAAAATGATTCTTCAGTTACTTGTTTGACCTGATCCCTAATATTCTCCAAGTCATCCTCAGTCAAGGCCCGAATCTCTACTTCCTTTGAGGCTTTCATCTTATTATGTTTATGCGTTGATCGCTCCATAGGGTGCTCTTTTCTCTTCTCTCTAAAGTGCAATGTTGTTTCCTAAGTATCACCTTAACCATTCCTTTGTTCTTCATGTTCATGTTATTCTTCTTGATTCTTCTTTGGTTGTTGCGTCTCCTTCTATGTTGTTTTTGTCATTGGGGTTTTCCACTCTGCTTCCCAGTCATTGAAAATCTGGCTGACATCATGTTCTGCCAGTCTATAGCTAGTCGACAACCATTACCAATCCAGATCCCTCTTTGCTTAAATGTACATGTGGTGCAGCCATGCTTTGAATCACGTGATTTCTTTGTATGCTTCAACTATCGGAGGTAGAATGTGTGGTGTGTCCTTAATGCATAGCTAAATTGTCCCCTGATAGATGTAGAAAGTGATGTTGTTATCCATTTGCATGTTCTTGTGTGCGGTATGCCACAACGAAACATATCTTGCACTGCCATGAATGATAATTGCATACCTTCGAAGAATTGGGTTTCTTTCGGCTCCCTCCAAGCAACTAATGCAATTAAAATCAATAACCAAGCATAATGGAACTTTGTTCCTTTCTTCTGTGCTTCCCTGCAGTCAGTTAAGAATCAGTTCACCAAAAATGTCGCCCAGTTCATATGCACTCTTGCTACGCACTTTTCAGTTGTTGTTATTACTCTTGTTGGCACCTGATCTCTGTGACATTTCCTAAATAACTTGTAAGCCAACACTTGTGTCGCAAACCTCACAGAATCATTGTCGATACTCGCTATGCCCATTCTGCGCGCTCCTCTGTGTGTGTCTCATTTTCCTTCATCCTTTCTACTAATGTTTTTTTGTGAGTCTTATCTATGAACATAGGTAGTGGGTCTTCCCCTACTAACGACAATCTTGTAATCCACGTAATAAGTTGGGTGTCATTCGACACTAGCTTATCCAACCATAAGAACCCTCCGCGGATGCAACTCAACGATAATTTGATGCAGATGTTGATTTCTACACTTCTGCCAAACTGTGGGATATCCAACAGGTTCAGTATGCATGTTCAATGCAGTCTTGTTACCCACTCCTGCGGCTTAACTGTGAGTATGAGCGAGTTAGGGTTGATTGATGTGCGCAGGTAATTATGTGGCACTAACTCTGGAAACTTCTTTATAACTGCAAGGTCATGGTCTGAAAATTTTAGGCTTCCTACTGCGCCCAACATATCTCCCTCGACGGTGACCTCAGGTGGAATCACCAGTGTAACAAGGTTGTACTTCGGCTCCATGGGCAGTCTAACTTGCTTTGGTGTTGGCTTCCTAGGTGGCACATAAGCCCTGGGAAAGTTGACTGGATATGATGTCTCTACTCTTTGGGTTTCTTCTTGCTTCGACACTGATGCCTTCTTAGTGCGGTTTCTTAGTCTACGGTGTGGATGCTCTTGCCTTTGGTGGCGCTATCACTTTTTGTAACTCAACACTGTCTGCAACTCACTCAACTCTTCTCTGGCTCTTTGTTCTCTTCGAATGTCTACACAACAAAAACCCTTTCTCGTCACCCCTTGTATGCTTTTATAGGTTTTGCCAACTTTTTCATTCCTCTTCGTGCCCAAATTCTTAGTCCCTTTCGATTTTATTCACATTCAATTCTCGTTCAAATCCTGCATTAATTTCGTATTTTTCGGAGGATCATGGTCTAGATTTGCCATCTTGTCAAAATCTCATCATCGTTTTTCATTTATGACTACGCGTTCCCATCGTCTCGTCATTATGTTTGCTCTTTAATGCTTTTCCCATCCTCTGCATAGGTCTTCATCCTAGTTCTTCAATTCTCCTTTCTATGCGTAGTTCAATTCTCCTTCCTTTCTGTGACATTTTCTTATTCACCTATTTTTCTACTAATTTGACTCTTTGAACAATGGCTGATTCAAAACTTCAAGCCTCCTGTCTCTTCAAATGTTTATTGTGGCTTGCCTCAAGCTCTTTTATTGCTTTTTCTTTTCTTTTTCTATAATACAGATACTATGGTACACATATTGTGCAGTCAGGCTAGTGCGCAGAAGTACGATTGTCCCTATACAGTTTCAGCTGACTACCATTGACCAGTCCTTTCATGATTTCCCCATTCAATTTCTCTAACTGAACAACACATGCCTCTGTCTCAAATCTTATCATATACATACCCAATCGATGCATTTCGAACTTTCCAGTGTGCTACAAAAAATTGTTGTCATAGAGTAAGACCAGGTCTGCCATCTGGAACTTTTTTTGTTTAATGTGTCTGTCATTCCATGCCATGCCTTTTCGCAGGCTTTGTGAACTTGCTAATGAAATCCTGCGACGAAGCGGTCTTCCTCTAGTTCCACTAGCTCTGACAATCTTTTCTCTACTACGCCAAAATCAGTGAGCTATATCATCGCAGAAATGCGCAGACTTGGTACAATGAACTCCATGGGCATAACTACTTCTGGGCCATATACTAATTGGAATGGTGTTTGTCCTGTAAACTTTTTACTTGTAGTCCGATATGCTCATAGTACTGTAGGAATCCTCAATTCCTGGTCATCTCGATTTACATTACATATCTTCGTCGGTGCATGCTTGAGGATCTTGTTAAATGCTTCCATTGTGCCATTCGCCTAAGGGTGATGAGGTGTGCTCTTCTGGTGATAAATATGCAATTTTTTTGTCAAAGCAACAATTGTTTTATTCAAGAAATGTGTTCCCTGATCAGTCATAAAGATTCTTGGACATCCAAACCTTGTGACAACATTTTCAAATAAAAACCGCGCAACAGTCTCTGAGCTGCAATCTTTGACATATTATTCTTCATCCCATCGAGTCAGATAAATTTTCATACTGATTATATATCTCGTTCCTGACCTTTTTGTTGGTGGGTTGATCGATCCAGTGAAATCAACTACCCATTTGTAAAAAACTAGCAACGTAACTTGCAGTATTAAAGACATCTCATCTCTTCTAGATGGCTTCTCAACTTGCAGTATTAAAGACATCCTTATGAAGGGTGGGCCACCAAAGTCCTACACGCAAAATTTTATAAGTTGTCGCTTTCTCTGCATAATGGCCTCCCGCAAGCCATAATGTGCGACAAATGGTCACGTTCTGCGTTTAATTTTCCTGGTTTCACAATCACTTCAAAGTCATACCCCTGAAATAATAACAACCATTTGCATATCTTCCCCCCCTACACGGGATTATATTTGACTAAGTATCTCAACGCATAATGATCCGTGTACATCTTAAAATGTGATCCTAGTAGTTAATGCCTAAACTTTTGTAGTGCACACACCATTGCCAATCCTTCAGGTTATGTAGTAGTGGAATTATGTTTAGTGGTCGACAATTTTATGTTGGCAAATGCAATGGGATGATCCAAACCTCCTTCCCCTGGCTGAGCTAGAACTGCACCTAACGCTATAGAATATACATCTATGTGGACATGGAATTCCTTCTTCCAATCTGGAAATACTAAAATTGGCATTGTAACCAATTTCTGCTTCAAAGTATCCAAACTTTGCTGACATTCCTCGTTCCATTGAAACTTGACATCCTTCTTAAACAATTTTTCCAGTGGGGTTGTTATATGTGCGTATCCTCTAATAAAGTTTCTATAGTACCCCATATGACCCAACGTTGCTCGCAGTTGTCACTCTAAAGTAGGTGGTGGCAAATCAACAATAACAACAATCTTCGCAGGATCAACTAAAAGTCCTTGTTTACATACTACATGACCCAACAGGATACCAAATGGTGTGCATAAAATACACTTCTTCAAGTTCAAGGAAATTTGAAATTGTCTACATCTGTCCAACATCAAGCGCATAATTTCAATATGGTCTTTCAACAAACTGAGCATTGTCCAATCATCCAAGTATACTTCTAGGAATTCATGAATGAATTCTTTAAAAGTAGCGACAACAACTTGGGAAAATATTGTTGGTGCATTTTTCAACCTAAAAGCCATGACTGTATACTGATAACATCCCCATTATATCATAAATGTTGTCTTATGCCTATCCTCCTACACAATCTCAATGTGGTGATACTTAGAGAATTCATCAGTACATGAGTAAGCTTCATGTCCTCCTACATCCTCCAAAACTTCATCTGTAAATGGAGTAGGAAACAAATCATGTAAGCAAGCATCATTTAATTTCCCCAGATCCACGCAAATTATGATTCCACCCGTTTTCTTGTCCTGAATCACCATCACACTGATCCATTATGACTCTGCGATAGGTTCAATAATCTTAGCTTCCAACATCTTATCTATTTCTGCTTTCACTTTCTACTTATATACTAGGTTCAATTGGTATGGTCTCTGCTTCACTGGCTTGGAATCTGACTTCAAAGGGATCCTCATCTCCCCTAGCTCCCCAACAATCCCTTTCATTTATGAAAATGTAGTCGGGAAAAGGTCTTGGCATTTGCACAATAAATCAACGATCTTCTCGATAGTTTCTTCATTCCAATAATCTCCAATGTTTGCGAACTTGAGATTATCCTTTGCACCAATATTCACCTTGCGTGTTTTTAACGACTTCACATACTCGACAGATTCAAGCTCAGGACCCTCTACTATGCACTCTCCTTCGATTTCTGGTATTTTCAAATTTCTTAGGTCTTCGTCCTCCTGGTCTTCTCCAGTAACATTCTAGCATTCCAAAACCTCTCGAAACAGTCGCAGAATATCTGGGCACACTACATACGGGTGTTGGTATCATCTAGTCTTCTGATGTAAAGATATTGTTCTTGATAATCTGCAAAGTTGTGTCTATCGAAGGGGCATCATCTTTAAAATGGAAAGTTATCTTGAAGTTGCAAGTCAAAGCTTCCTAGTCCATTGTTCCTCTGCATACTTCCAATTCTAGATACCAGATCTTTAAGATCCTGTTCAAAGTGTGTACAAACAAGTGCTTCCATTCTTGCTTAGGTACTAAGCTCCATGTCCCAGCGTGATGTGTAAGATGATCTGTAAGACAACTCAACCCAATATACTTCTACGCGGAATATTTAGTATCTGTCCCGAACCTGACCTATAACAACCTTCTGTGTTGCTGGCAATTATCTATTCTATCCTTATGCGCACCCCACCACCTTGCAAGAGTCGTTTTCAGCGTGATATCTAAAGCTAGCAATCTTTGTTGCTACAATATCTGCAATTCAAATTCTTTTACAAAATAATATATATCTATTAGTCCATGATACTTCGAGGGATCACATACCTCAACTCCAATACAATGCAATGTGCAGGTAATACGAGCACATCTCCTTATAGATACTTCAGGTAATCTCTATTCCCAATGTTCTAGGTCTTCTTCTGAATATGACGCACACGAACTGATACTTCGCCAACTAAGTACACCCTCATCAGTAGCATCAATATAGTCTTCCATCCATGCGGTCACATTATAAAGGTTATCGAGTTCTCTTCCCCTTGTTGGTTCCACATATCGTCTTCCTTCAGTGGGATCCAATGGCGCATTAACTCTCAAGTCTACTACTTCAAAGATCATTTGTCTCTTTTTCAGATCAATAATGGTCTGGTTATTGAAAGCCCAATCAAGTCCAACTAACGTTGGATAAGGTTTAGTACCATCCACTATCTCGATTACTTCAAAATCTGTTGTGTTGAACACTCCATCAATGTTAACATTCACCCTTGTCAGTCTTCCAATCGGGACATCTTATGCTGGTTTGCTAGCCTCAACTGAATTGGTTACCGGATCAAATTTGGTTTGCCCATAATTTCCCATGTCTGCTTAGGAATGACATTCACATTAGATATGAGATCCAAGATGATATCATCCATATCATAGTCTCCTACCTGTGCATTGAGTCAAAATTACCTATTCGTCCTTTTCTTGCACTTTACCTGGTTAACTGCTTGTTGTGCACTAGGTGCTTCTTTATCTTGCGTGCACTGGTCGATCATCGTGCACAACACGTTCAATGTAGTTTCATCCTTCATTAGTTCTAAACAACTCTTTAAGAAACTTTTCAGAGTACTTACCTTCTCAACTGGCCTTTCTGTGATCGAGTGGTCATAGGCTGGAGGCAAGTCATACACAAATGGCCTATCATACACAAGTTGCGAAGTCAATGCTACTCATTCTATTTCTAATAGCTCCTTCTTTGCTTGCTTATATGTGTCTCTTTATTTATGAGGATCAAACGTCGGAGGAGGTTATGTTGCTTTGCTGACCCATTGGTCAGTCCAAATTCCTTGTTATGTTGCATCGACTCTTGTTCTTGCTCCTTCGTGTGTAACTGTTGCTACTCTTGGTCAATCATTGTGATATTCCGTTGCTATCATTTGAACATTATGGTTCCTCTTTTCCTGCGACTTCACGATCAACTGTGGACAGTCTTCCGTCGCATGATCCAGTTGTCTACATTATGTGCACGTTATACAAGGATTCAAACAATATCACGCCAAATTCCCATGTTGGTTACAATTATAACATATAATCAATCCTCTTCCTCTGCCCAATCCTCCTCTTCCTCCTTGATTGTAGCCCCTCATAGTATTATATTGAGGTACCCCTCCTTCCAATCCATCTTCCCCTTGAACTTTGTATGCATCTGCAATGCATTCTCTCATGAGATCGAGTGCGCAACAATCCTTTTCGTCATGTCCCACCGACTTACAAAAATTACAAAATAAGTTTATGGCAATGCTCTGATACTTCTACATCAAGGGACAAGCGGTTGGATGATGACCCATCGTTTTGCATATCTCACGCCATACCCCTCCTCCTGAGGCCAGTGGATTCGGGGCTCCTGTAGCTAAATATTCTTTAAAGGCTGGACACTCATTCTTATGACGACCTTCCTTTTTGCATGTAACACACCAGACTTCTTCACACTTTTCTTTCCCTTTAGCAAGCTCTTGCAACTAAATTGTCAATGCTATTAATTGCGACTGAACATGAGCCATCCCTACACCATTTTCTCCTATAGAGGACGCTTCCAACTTCATGGTGATCTCTAGTGCTTATGACTGTGACGTAGTCTTTAGTTGCATCAATGAGCATCATATATGTGGTAACAATCCCACAATGAACCATTTACTATGCTACTCATCTGGAATCTTGAAGGTCAACCGATCCATCAACATCTTGAATCTCTAGTCAAAATCCCATACTGACTCATTATGCAATTGCTTGATCTCTTTTAGTTCCATAATACAGTGCGACATAGACTTTTGTTTCTGGAATTCTTTTAACAGGGCTTTCCTGATGTCTGCCAACATTCTGGCTTGTCCCGCAGGCGAAGTGGAATGATACTTCATATACCAGAGTAATGTTCGGTCTCTGAATGTTGTCACTAACTGTGCGATTTTTGTATCGTCATCCTAGACCTGCTTCATAGTCCATATTTCTTCACATACAAATAAGTGTTGTTCCAGATATTCTATTCCTGCTCCATGGAAGACATGCATTCTCAAAGTGGGGTCTGGGATTGTGTACTGCACATTATTCTTCTCTCGTGTTTCTACTTGACTATGGATTGTCACACTACTTCCACTACTCTGACTACCTTTATTGTTATCCTTGCTTCCTTCACTAACTACAAGTGCTCGCGATAAAATTTCATATCTTACCTCAAACCTTAGAGGTGCACACGGGGTTGTGGGTTCGACACAGAGTCTGGCATGAGTGGGATGTAATGGATCTCCTTTTGCTAGACTAAGCTGACGATCCTTTTCCTTCTCCTCTATGTGTGGTATTCTTTCAATCTGGAGCATTATGTTGATGTCTCTTTCCTCAATCTCACTGCGTTGCTCTTCTCTACCAGCCACAATCCTTTTCCTACTATACCAAAATATTTTTCCACTGCGCAACACCCCCATCTCTTCTTCCGTTGCACATTCTTCTTCTCTCGACATTCTCAGTCCATTTGTTCCATGCTCTCAGACCATCCCCTGGTCATCCCCCAGTCCCCCTGTGCGCGCGAAGTCACCTAACTACTAGGGTGATTAGATTCCAACTTCATAACCCCCTTATCACACAACAACATCTTGACCCAAGTAGACAATGATTTCAAATATCTTCCACGCGGACCTTTAAAGAACTCTCTTTCAGCAACACTATATGATTGGGTACAGTCTATAACAAACTCAGTAATATAACCCCCCATTACATTATCCAGCCATAAATCAACTCTGCGCAAGATCTGATTACTTATGGTATTAACTTGTCGGATCAACTCAGGGATCCAACTCCTTGGAACAATAATGCATAATGTTTTGTTCTTTTCACCTTTGTAACCACTCAACCAAAACTATTGGGAAATCAACAAAGAAAATCTCATGTAAATATGTAAATACATACCTATGTAGCCACTTTTCTGAGTTGATTCACGAGTTTTTATTTCGATCTTTGGAAAACTTGTGCTCCTTTGCCTCTACCCAATGTTCGATCTCTTCCTTGGTCGGCCTCCACATTCCCCTCAATCACAGATCTCGGTCTTGACAACTAAACCATTTGTTGGCGTGCAGTGGGAAGACCCAGGGTTCAACATGAATTCACCAACAAAACCCTCAGATACCATCCCTTTCGGCATCACCCACAAGCAAGTGAAGTCTCACTCGAGGTATCTATGGGGACTGCAGGAACTAGGTTTCTGCGGTGATGAAAGGATGGGAGGCAATCCTCATAACCATTATACTTAACACTAGTTCATTATACCTTATATAATGTGCGTAGAACCACGATAACTTGTAACATATTCAGAATAACAAACATGTATTATATGCGCACAATAAATAGAACAACAAGCACATCATGACATAGAGACACCATATTTAGCGTGGTTCACCCAAGAAGGGCTATGCCCACAACAGTTGCCTTCTTATTATATTATTTAGAATCATCCATTACAAAATATGCGCATTGCGCTCATACATTATGCCCTTGTCGTTCTCCTATCTCTCTATCTATCTTTGTCGTTCTTCACTCTTTCATCCTTGCATATATTGCATACTTGCATACATTCATACATACTTATTCGTTATTCTCATACTTTCTCCCGTACTACTCTGTCCCAAAACCCTTACATGTTTATACAATTACAATAGGGCTTATCCCTTGTCAATGGACCCAAAATGCCTAACGACTTCCAACGATCTTCCTCCTTTTGCGTGCGTTGGTCCTGAAAGTGCGCTAACTGTCTTTCCTTCTTTTGCATGTGCTATGCAATTCCCAAAACAAATTATGTCCCAACAACCTGCAAACACAACAATTTCTCCTTGCGCTCTCTCTATGACATTCAATCGGTTCCAATAGAATAATAATGAGCAAGAAATTTCATAAGAACCAAGAAATCGACTATGGGATCAAGTCGATGATCAATCTGGACAAAAGAGAACAGGTTCATAAAAATAATGAAATTCTTATTCATTCTCTGCTGCCCACTCTGTATGGTTCCCTCTCGTGTTTCTTTTTTACGCCCAATAGAGTTTTTATTACAATACAAACAAGAGTGATCCATATCACATAAAATGGGATCAAATCTCTCCAAATACAAACAAAACCCTAAATTGCTCACACCAAACTGATTCTGATCATGGAAAATAGGACCAAATCCAAACATCTCTCCTAAATTATCTAACTCTGCAACCTCCTATCTAAATTAGCCATAACTATTACATTCGTGGCAAAATGCCTTCTTCTCGAACACACTAGAGACATTGTAGACTATCACAACTTAGGAAAATCAAACAATTACAAGTCTCTTGACAATGAGGAAACCAACTCCCTCTCGTAATTTTCTAAGACCTTCTAAAGGTTAAATACTAAGTTGATTATGGAAGATGCTCCTGCATCACTTAACAAGGTCACTTCCTAGTCCCCATTTTCCAATAACCTTGCAATGGTGTTCTCCCTTTCTAGGCCTTAAGTGACACTGGCAAGAACCTCTCTTCTCAAAATCTCCCACCCCCTTTTTTTAGATTCCCTTGCCTAGGAACTTTCATTGGAATCACAACTTGGGTCTAGCAATGGATTGCAATTTTCTTCCCCCCTTGAGAATGAGGTAGATCCCAACCTTTGGGTAGTTCTCCAATCCCCTTTTTACCTAATGCCTACCCTTTGGATTGTTGACCACATCCAAAAGCATTGAACATTCTTCCTTGTTACCTAGACTACCATAACCATGATTATTAATAGATAAATTTGAATATTCTTTACAAGACTCACTAATGTATCACTTCTAATAGCTATCATCTTCTTATGATCATCCTTTGGCCTTACAACCTCAAAAGATGAAACTTGTACATTCCTCAGATCCCCATCTCCTAAAACCTTGGCCTCTACTTCATTTTTTTCCCCTGTAATCCCGACTTCAAAGCTTATAGTGGCCCATCATTTGCATTTTTAGAGTTCAAGGTAATTGTTGCCTTCTGTCCATTATCCACTCCCTTACCCAATAATGTTTCCTAGTTTTTAGGTCATTTGAAAGACATTGGATTTGAATGAAGTATCGACCTTTTTACCATTTCACCCAACACATTCTCCATTTCCCCAAGAAATTCCTCCAACCAAAGCTCCAAGGGAAAGCTTGGAAGCTATACCCATATGCAAATTTTTAAGGCCAATTCTGACCTATGATTAAAACATACATGCCACGATTTCAACCATAGAAATGAGGTCCCCCAAAACAAACTCCCACTGATAATTAATTATGCATCTACCTTTGATTGGAAGAGAAACCCTCACCAACTTCGTGACATGATATGAAACACTAGACCATAACTAATTATATGTCCTCATACCTTTACATTTAGGAGTTTAGGGCATCCTTAGCTATTTGCATCCCAACAAATTTTCCTACGAGTGCCTTCCTTGTAAATTCCAACATATGATCTACACACAAATCCTCTCCCTCAACCATATTCACCCTTGCCTCCTTCCTATTTATAACCCTCCTTACCTTTTTAGATCTCCTAACTTTCGAAACTTCCAAACTCTGGACATCATCTCTCTTTCTTCCACTCAAAATTTCAAAATCCAAGCCACTTCCAATAAAACCACACCCCTCCACAAGATCCCTAAGGGCCTGATTATAAATCCTCGACGTTGCTTCTATACCAAGGTTCAAGTTCTCTCCTTTCTTTGTCATTGAAGGTTAATGGATACCTAACTAGTCAAAATGGTTGGAAGCTGGCAAGAAGAATGAGACACTTCAAAGCACTTACCATGGAGCACTGTGCCTTCGTTCCCATCCACAAAATGTCCTCCAACTACCCATCCTTTGTACCACTTGCATTTAAAACCTTGACACAATATGCTATCAAATTAGATGTGACCTCTCCATCCATAAGTGCCTCCAAGGCTATAAACTTTTGTCTCATTGGTTTGAACCCTTTCTTGTCACCTAAAACCTTGCGCTCTAGGTCCCCATCAACTCGACTCAACCTTGAATATTAAAAAACATCAATAACCTCCATTGGATCATCCAAGCAACCCATTAATTAGATTTCCTCATCCATCCCTAGACTAGGGTTTTTGCAGTGTTCTAGTCCCTTAGCTCAAACCACCATGGCCCAAATCCAATATATCATTGGAGCCATACCTTCCCAACGTAGATTCATGTATTGTTACTCATTGGGAACATTTTTGCATATTGTTTTGGGTCAAAGACCATCTCCGTTCACCATGGATAGCCTCAACATTTCTTTGTTCTTCGATCTTTCAACAAATTTCTTCTTTTTGAGTTCTCCAATCTTCTACTACTGCCCATTCTTCCTCCCAAGCTTCATTTTATTTCCATATCTCTTACTTGTCTTTGCATCAAGCAAGCAGTCCTTTTTGCAATGCTGCATTGGAATGTTAACCATCCGATGATTTATTTCATCTTCTTTTGGCTTTTAATCTTCAAGTTGATTGCCGACTTCAAATTTTGCTAATTTTTTTTTTTTTACAAAGTTTGGAAGAGAGAGTAATTCAAATCCACTTCAAATCACCATGTGTGCCTGGAATAACAATCAACATGCCATATTTGGTGTCTTGGAATAACTTCTACGACTATACAATTTCATCTCATCTCTCTCCTTTACCCATAGAGGGCAATACTGTGAACACTCTTCTTAGACGAGAGATCCCCTAACTAATGAGAGAACACTTCTATGACTATAAAATCTCCTATCATCTCTCTCCTTTACCCACATAGGGCAATATTGTGCACACTCTTATTAGACGAGAGATCCCCCAACTAGTGAGAGAACACAACAAGGGTATTTCAGTAAACCCAAGGGATGTAGGAGGCAATGATTTACATGTAGATTATCTAAGAATAGAAAAAAGGCAAGACTTTGGTGAAATATATGATACTTTGGCAAGGCCAACCACACGTCTCCCATACTTCCTTTGTTCAGAGTCATGGCCTTGGAAGACATGCAATTGACAAAATACAGGGGGGAATTAATAGATAAAAGTATATATAATATATACTTTTATCTATTAATTCCCCCTTCCCACCCTATATACTTTTATCTATTAATTCCCCCCGTCCCACCCTCTAAGTATGTGTTGTTTATACCTCTGACAAATAATTCCACAATCAAACAAACAAAAATGTCACCGAGGATTTCCTTAAGTGACATTATCATTACCTTATGATACACTTTAAGACGAATTTCCAATATCTCCTTGAAAATGCCATTATTTGCCTAGTCACTCAAGTATAATCGCTATGGATGCATCTTTGTGTTGAGAAGTGCCAAAGCTAAGACACATTAAACAACATTGTTCTCTCCACACATCTTTTCATTTACTTAGATTTAGGTGTGGATGGGGTTCTTAGTGCAGTGTAGTTAAATATGCCGATGTATATGTATGGAGTTTGAGATACAAAGATGTAATTACGTTAAAACACTCGATGAGAAAACCCTAAATCCACACGCCCTTTATAAGCACATAAACCCTAAATCCACACGTTCTTTGTAAGCACGTAAACCCTAAATTCACACGCCCTGTCAAGCACATAAATCCTTGACGCGCTAACCCTTAGGGGTTTTAGTCGTCGATAAGCTAAGCTGAGCTCAGTTCAGCCATCAAACGAAAGAAGCAGGGAAAAAGTTCTTCTGTGCATCGAACTTTCCTGAACAAAGATGGTGAAGAAGAGCAAAAGTATGTAAACAAATTATATTCATAAATCCTTTAGGGTTCAGCTTCCCGATTTACATCTTTTAAATTTAAAGTTTGATGTTTGATGTTTTTTGATTCGATTTTCTTCTTATTTTTTTCTCTGGCGCTTGCGATGTTGGCTAGAGAGCAAAAGCAAGCGTGTGCCGCTGCGCAAGAAATACAAAATACTGAAGAAAGTGAAGGAGCATCACAAGAAGAAGGCCAAGGAGGCTAAGAAACTCGGCAAATTGAAGAAGCACAAAGTTGAGAAGGATCCTGGGATTCCCAATGACTGGCCCTTCAAGGAACAGGAGCTTCAGGCTCTTGAAGCCAGGCGAGCTCGAGCCCTCGAAGAGATGGAGCAAAAAAAAGAACTCAGAAAAGAACGGGTATGCTCTAGATTTCATAGAACATTGGCTCTTTTCAACTTATTTTTTCTTTTAATCGAAAATAATGCTTCGATTGATCTGAAATGCTAACATTTTAGAAAGATATAATAATCCACCCCACCTTGCAAACTCTGAAGAAAAAGAGAGGACAACATCATGTTCAAAATCCCAAGACACCAGTCAGCAGCAGGGTCCACATATCAGAACAAAACGGACCCTATCAAAAGCTATATAACAACAAAAGATGACCAAAACTCCCTATCAAAAGCTATATAACAACAAAAGATGACCAAAACTGGGACCGAAATCTAAAGTCCACAAGTCCAGAGTCATAATTCAAAATTAAGCCCCATAAGGGCAACCAGTTGCCGCAGACAGTGATCAAATTTGAAGGGTAAGTCAGCATTCTAGATTGGAGTGCTTTGTTTTTGAAAGCCTTGTAATGTTGAAAAGTGTGCGGGAGAATGAATTCATGCTACCACAAGGAGGAAGCAGAGAGTTGCGTCACCACTTGGTTTGAGGGCAAAACTGAGGAACCCCAGGAAAGAGAAAGAGAGGAAGATAAGAGAAGGGAGGAAGGCCACTAGATTAATCAAGATTTTAGTCTTAGAGTAAAATTCTAATCTCCTTTAGTTAGCTAATTAAATTAAGTTATAGAAAATAAAATGGAGAATCGAAAGAACTCGGTCAGATAAGTGTTGCTGCAGGCGCTGAAGCTTCTTGGACTGACGATGAGGGTTGTGACAGGTTACTAAGAGAGTGTTCCACCTAAACAAACCTCTACATGTGGTTCAATCTCTTTGCAAAACAAACTTGTACTGATTTCCAATTAAAACACTAGATCTACCACATAAATGACATAGCAATGAAATAATGAATGGTGGCCTAAAGTGCTTTTAGAAGGGTTTGATGTTAAGTTACCAAGATCTGGATTATATTTGTCTATCCATGGATGTCTTTCTGGTGTCAACAATGTGGTGCAAACATTTCATAATCGGGGCCCTTGTTCCCTTTTGGTGCTTCATTGACCACCTTAATTATTTGTTACCAATAAGGGTAGCACACCAACTTAAATTCGAGGTCATTTCTAGAGATGCAACAAGCTATATACTCCTTATCTATTTCTCTGCTATGGTTATTGAATGATGCTTCAAGAGGTCCAAGAGTAGGCCTTTTACTACCCACAATAGTGGGTCTAGACGACAATGAAGGATTAGTAGCAAAGCCTTGGATAGGTTGTTTTCCCTTATCGAGTCTCCTATCAATGACATATTGCAAAGTTGCATAGAATTTAAGTTTTGCAAGTTTTAAACTCGGTCTAGGTTTGCCATTTGTGTCATCTGGTCTAGTGCATACTAGCACCCTTGTATTAGTCAACCCAGTTAGATGGCTTTTCCCCCTAGTGCATGAGCTATTTCGGTCTTCTTACATTCATTGCATTCTCGTTTATATGAATACGCCCTAGGATTTTTGTTAAGGATTTCCACATAATACTATATATGAGACCGTGGGTCTTTTTTGACAGTGGATTCATGTAGTATACTCGCAACCTCATTCAATTGTGATGGTTCCATTTATATAGTACTGTGTATATAGGGAATTTCAAATTGTTTTAATTAAACAAATTTAAAAACAAACCACAATTTTGTTTCGTAGTGTATGTTGTCATGACTAATATTAAATATCTTGACTATTCATAGCATCTAAATATTTATATTAGCATTAGAATAATTCCCCAAGAATTATATTCTATGAAGGAATGTCTAAACCTATAGACTTAGGTGTATCCTTGTAAGAAAGTAAGAATGTATGAACAATGAACAATTGCATACCCTCCCAAGCTATGTTGATCACAGGAAAGGCAAGGAATATTACTTTCTAACTTACTATGCTTGGATCACATAAATAAAAATATCTCCCATCTCATTAGGCTCTATCTCCCTAGTCCCTGTGTGCAAGTGGAGTCTATTATGATTTATCTATAGGAATTTATTAGGGTCTACAAGATTAATAGTTAACAATGCTAAAGCCTAAGCAAAAATTAGCAACCTTTTGTGAGATTCTATTCATTGTTCCATATTTTTTTGGAATGTCTTGAATAAATTATAATTTAAACGGGAGAAACAACTTGTAACTAATTTATTTTCTTGTTTAAAGAGAGAAAACGAAATAGACTTGTTTCCTCTATAGTCAACCAATGAAAGGAGATGAAAACTACGAGAACCCCTAGGTTTCATCACCATGGGAGACGAGTGATGAGACACTAGCTTAGTGCATTCTTGGGCAATTTTCTAAGTAGATAGGGACTTGCCATCTTGAATTTTCGGATAATAAAGATTTTGCTTTTTGATTTGAGTAACAATCTTGTTGATGATTCTTAGACTGTAATTCATTATTCTGAATGTAACATAAACATGTCAAACAAGAATAACTCTAGTGATACTATTCACAATACCCTATCAACTAGACTTCTCAAGGTAGATAATAAAAATCCAAATTGTAACAACTTATATTAGAATATATGCAAGTTGTAGCTAGATTGATTTTGTTTGGAAGACAATACGGTCTTGAAAATCTTGACAACCCATGGTAGGATGCAAGGTATAGGTTGATAAGAATAACAAGGGAGAACTAGAACGATGAGATGCTTGGGAAGAATAATGCTACCCCTACTCATCACCTCATGAGGAATTTTGACGAATGATGGAAGAGAGACGTGTGATGTGTATGCCTTGATAGGCCCTTCATGTAAATAATTACCATAAGAGGAAATTAGATAAGAATGTATGGGAGAATAACCCATGTCTAAAAATCTCTTATGTTGAGAATTCAAGCGAACAACAGGCATTTTGTATTAGAGAAGCGTGGCATGGGCCTTTTGATAGACTTCAATTCTCATATGGCTTTGGGTTTCAACAAGTGGCAAAAAAACTCAAGAAAAAACAAAAATCTAAAAAAGGCTTATTTTCCTTTTGGATTCGTGTGTGGCAGGGTCTCATTGCCAATGAATTGTTTTTAGAAATCATGTTTGTTTCTAATATGTTGGATCTGTTTCTAACATACAAGATTTGTTTCCCTTCAAGTCAGATTTGTTTACTGGGCGGTTCTGCCTAGGATCATGGTGGATTCAGATCTGAATTGTGGATCCACGTATCAAGCATCATGAACCCATGGATTCGGTAACATGGGTTTGATGCCTCCCTTGCCCTCGTTGTGCTGGAACCTCCCTTGAGGTGTTAGGGTTGGATCGTCTAATGTAATAGAGAAGGTTGGAGCCAAACTAACATGAAGAGATCTCTTTGATGTGTAAGAGAACACAAGTACAAGCAACACAAGAGTATGGAGTGTGGATCAGGGAGCTAGATTGGATTTGACATCAATCCAAGTGTGTACCTACAACATAGTCAATAGAGAGATGTTAAATTGAAGAGACTTTACAAAGAGGAATTGATTGGTATAAATAGGCCAATGTCCTCAAGGTGTAAGTGAATGGTAGACTAATTGTCAGAGCAAACAACTTGTATGAAAATTTATGCGATTTGGCCTCATACCATGAGTCTTAGAGACCACGTCGTGGGTTTTCCCCAAATATAACCTCTCTGTTCTACACGTTGCGAGATAGTTGCGGTTCAATGAGGGAGGTTGTGATTCATTTAGTGCCTTGAGATTGAGAAAGGGTAATGAAGATTTGACTCATTTGATCCCATAAAATCCAAAAAGATTTGGGTCATTGTATACTTGTAATGAAGTATCCCAAGTATCTATGGGACCCAATTAAGGGTTTGCGCCCCAAACTATATCTAGAGAGTAAGGAAATGCCCCAAACAAGTGTTGCAAAGGGTCAAAGTGAATCAAATTGGTGACCAAGGGCCAATAGATGAGATAAATGGTAGCAGTAAAAGAGCCTACCTAACTACTAGACATCACTAAGGGGTTGTAGATTTAAGCTTAAGGTAAGGAGATTGAAGGAAGGTGGTCTTGTACAAAAGAACGATAGAAAGATAAGATGAGACAATTTTATTAATGTCCAACATCTGGCCACAAAAGTAGGTCAATGGCATTATTGAGTACAATAGTGTTGATACAAGCGAGAGCATAAAATTGGCTTTTATAAAAAGCAAGATGCAAAATGTAAAACTTAAAAACATTGATTTAAGTTAAGATTTGAAGACTGAAAATTGATTGTGGAAAGTAGATTTGGAAGAAAAATGGATCTAGAGCCCAAAATACAAATAATGGCCATGTATCAAGATTTGCTAAAGCTATCTCCCCTAACATTTGAGGTTGAATGGAGGAAACTATGGATAGATGGTTGTTTGGAGGATGTGCTGGAAGAAGATTTGGACTGCATGGATTGTAGCTAACTGGAAGAGACAACCCAACTCTGAGGCTCGAATGAACCCGTTTAAATATTGATACGAGATCTAGAATGTAAATGTTGTTGGGGTCTTTGGGAAGTAGAGAAGGCTCCTTTGGGGCCTCATTGATATGGAATTAGGAGCAAGGTTGCTATATGTCCATCTCTTGGTACCCTTGGTAGTTGAGAGCATTGTAAAAAAGGGAGTGGTTGTCTTGGAGGAGGTTAGTTTAGGGGGTAGTTGAAGAATTTGGGCCCTGAATTTGAACGTCTCCCTCATGTGTAAAGCCACACATCTCTAGTTGGGATAGGGGAAGAAATTGGAGAAGGTCTATGAGCCCTTGTGTAAACAATGGAGTCACCCTTAGATATCGTAATAGATGGGGCATGGGAATATGAAGTTCTCCTCTATCTCAACCTCCCCAAGATGGCACAATTGGCATATCCTGGTTGACCGGTTAAGTTGGTGCTTGGCCTCCACACGAAGTTTGTTTAAGCCTACTCTAAATTGGTTGAGAGATATACAAAGGGCATGCATCCAATGTGGTGTGTGTATGGAGGCCATCCCTCAACTCCTTGAAGTGCTCGACATGGCGAGGCCATCCCTCAACTCCTTGAAGTGCTCGACATGGCGAGGCCATCCCTCAACTCCTTGAAGTGCTCGACATGGCGAGGCCATCCCTCAACTCCTTGAAGTGCTCGACAAGGTGAGCCATCTTTAGATGCAACTCACTCAGTTGATTTGTCCAAGTGACCTGTATGCATGTATATGTTGTCTCAGGTGATTATGTTATCTATGTCATCATTGGGTAGGTCATGTCTAGCCATGATAAAGAAGTAGGCCATACAGTAGCATCCCTAGTGGGTTGGTGTATGTGAGTACGTAAGTGCGAAATCCATATGCTACATATTGCCGCCCCTTGCAGGAGTTGCTATCCATAAGACGGGAATAATAACGACTTGCAAGGTAGGAGAGAAACAAGCAAAGCAAAAATAGGAGTAGCAATAATGGAAAAACAATGATGTGCAGGGAGGTGCCTACTAGTGTGTGTAGTGTAAGCTGATGCCTTGACTTTGAGGGGGTAGTTGTCCACTGGAGGGGTCACTAATGTGCCTGTTGTTTGCATGTGACCCCATGCCCCAATAATTGGTTCAAGCAAGTAAAGCTATGGCACATGCATGGGAATCATGATATCAAACATGTATAAGACAATGAGAAAATGAAAGAGCAAGAAACAACAAAATGCATGAAATGCAAAGAACGTTGTGATAGGGGACAAACAAGTCTAACCACTATGAAAAGCAAAGCAACAACTAAACTATGAGATGAGATGTAAGTAAAACTAACAACCATGTGAGTAAAATAGTAATAAACAAGTCTAATCACTATGAAGTTAGAATAACAACTAGGTCACGAAAGTAATTGTCAAAATGAAATGACAAATGAAGTAGTGTAGGAGAAGTAGTGTTGAGTTGAGAAGGGGTGTCATGTATTAGAGGAGTGTCATGTATTAGAGGAGTGTCATGTTGAGATGAAGTGTCTTGGATTGGGGATGTGTCATGTTGAGAGGTAGAAATTTGGATCGAGGTAGTGGATTATGAACCCGTTATGAAGAGGAAGGCTTCTTCCATTGAAGGACACGTCATTCAAACATAGTGAGAGTTGCACTTGTGATACTTGCACCACTTGTCTGAACTAGGGTAAGGGTCATTATCTAAGTCTTTGTGATTAGTTGTATCTGTGCTTGTTTGAGGAGGCGGAGCCTCGTGTTCCTTGCACTATTTGGGTGGAGGTACATAGGGATGAATGGAAGGAGACATTGAAGGTTTGGCTTGGGAAACTTGTTGAGGAGGGAATGGTTTCTTAAGAGAGCCTTCAAGTTTCACAAATTCTCTAAGGATTCATTCTTCAAGTTGTAGCATTTAGGGCATGAATTTGTCACATGTCTTACATGGTGCAACACATTGTATTACTTGGATGGAAGAGAAGGGAAAAGTTTAATGATTAACTTGGTTAGGAGGATAAGGTATAAGTGTTAGGTTGGGAGGAAGTGGTGGATATCCTCCATGGTTTACTTGGTTTATAAAGTAATAAGGGGGGAGATTCCCTATGTTATAAGGTTGGGCTGGAATTGTTGTATGAGTACTTGGATAGCTATTGGGAGTCATATTCATAATACTCATTTGGGTAAGATGAGATAGGTTAGACATGTTTTGAAGATAACATTGGTTGATGACAAGATGCATAGACCTAAGGAAAAATGACACAAGAAGAGGCGAAAGAGGGGTCCAAAGTCCAAGGAATAAGGGAGGAAAAAGGAGAGAGAAAAGAGGAGAGTGTCTTCACTCAAGAGAGGGAAGGGTTGACAAGAACTCCATAGTGGAGTCACCAAATGCTAGTGGGAGAACAAGTTCATGCTACCACATGGAGGAAGGACAGTGTGGAGTTCCCTTCTTCGTTTTAGGGTAAATTGAGAAACCTTAAGGGTAAGGATGAGAGCAAGAGAAGAGAAGGGATGAAAGCCATGAAGATTAATTAGGGGTTTAGTTTTAACTATTTTTTGGGGGCTGTACTTAAATTAGGATTTCCAACAAATAGTTCACAAAAAATTAACAAAAGCAATCAAACTAACTTAGGATTAAATTACAATCTCTTTTGGTGAGCTAATTAAATGTCAAAAAATTAAATGGAGGAGAATGGAAATATTTCACCCATGAGTGTAGTTGTAGGTGTTGAAGCTGCTTGAGTTGAAGATGAGAGTTGTGACATGCCTTTAAGAGAGTGTTCCACTTCGTAAACAAACTTCCATAGGCAAGTAAGTCTCTCTGCAAAACATACTTGTATCGATATCCAATCCAAAGTGATATAAAACAATAGATATATCACATAAATGACAACAATGAAATAATGAATGGTGATCCAAAGTGCTCTTGGAAGGGTTTGATGCCTCCTTTGCCTTAGTTGTGTTGGAACCTCCCTTGAGGTGCTAGGGTGGGATTGTCCAAGGTATGAGAGAAGGATAAGTCTTTGAAGATGCCCTAGGATGAAACAACAGACCTACAAGGTTGGAGCCAAACTAACATCAAGAGATTCTTGTTGAGGTGTCGGAAAAGATAAGTAGAAGCAACACAAGAGCTTGGAGGGTGGATTAGGAAGCTAGATCAAGATTTGATGCAATTTGAGTGTGTACTTACAAGATAGTGGAAAGAAAAATGCCAAATTGATGAGACTTTATAAAGATTAGTTGATTGGTATAGATAGGCAAGGGAATGACCTCAAGATGTAGGTGAATTTTAGCCTAATTGTTAGAGAAAATGATTTGTACGGAAAAGGTAAATCGCGGATTTTGACCTCATATTGCAAGTATTTGAACAATACAATGATTTTTTCCCCAAATACAATCTCTCTATTTCATGTGTTGCGGGACACAATCACAATGTAGGTAGGAAAGCCATAGTTCCCTTAGCACCTTGAGATGGGGAAAGGTTAAGGAATATTTGTTTCATTTGATGCCATAAATAGCAAACCCAAATGGATTTGGGCCTTTGTGGACTCGTAATGAAGTATCCCAAGTAACTATGGACCCAATTCGGGGCTTGCACCCCAAATTGGACCCATAGAGTAAGGAAATACCCCAATCAAGTGCCCCAAAAGGCTATAGTGAAACAAACTGGTGACCAAGGGCTAAAGGATAGAAGAGAACTGGTAGTAAAGGAACCTACCTAAGCACTATACATCCTTAATATGTTGTAGTCTAAGCTAAGTTAAGAGGACTCAAGGAAGGTTGTTCAGGTTGCAAATTTTTTAAAATTGGACCCGAGATTGAAACTAGTTGAAGGTCATACCGATTTTGGATCAAAATCGATTGACGAACTAGGTTACTAAAAAAATATATAAAATATGAAATTTTAATAAAAATATATATAAGCATGTACATCAATGTAAATCCAAACCAGTAGACATCAAATATGCAAAGTTTGTTCATGTAAATACCAAATGTTATGTACCAATTCCTTAAAATAGCATAATAAATTATTTTATACACAATGTACACAAGATGAAAACATGTAGCACAACTCCAAAATATATAATAGAGATGAGTTACACAATAATTCATAATATAGGGGAACCTCTTCAAAATATCCTCAATACATTCATATATCCAAATCCTATATTTATCCATAATGACTATATTGACCTCTATATATACCTATTCTCACTCATTCACATGTGGGCTCTTTATTAGGTAAACCCCTATTACATCAACATTTATCCCATTACATATGCATTTAACCCCATATATGCCCCCCTTGAGGTCATATCACTATAACAAAATGGCATCGAGTGCGATACATATCTGAAACAAAATGCATAAACATTGAGGCTCTAAATGGCCTCCATTATGAGATATGATACAACCAATAACTTTAACTTTGTATCATAATGATCAAGTATCAAACCCATCCTCATTGAAGGGAATCAATTGAATCAACCGGTTTGACAAATTCAATGTTAAACTAGTCAGTTCACACTAAACCAGTGGGTTCAAGATTGAGTTGACGTACTGGCCTTGTTCAAAGTCTGCTTCAAATGTAGGTTTGGCATCCAGAGCCATTGAATTGGTCTGCTTGGTTTTCCAAACACTAGGTCCAGCACAAAAGTATGGTAGATAGATATTGATGTCATCACTAGGTGGGTCTTGTATGGACACAATGTAGAAGTAGGCCACACCACAACATCCCTAGTGGGTAGGCACATGCGAGTACTAAAGTATGAAATCCATATGCTACAAAAGTCTGGTAAAATGCAACTCTTCACTTGATAAGAAGAGAAAGGCTTGCTAAATTTAATATTATTTATGACGTTTGTCAATAGAAGATTGGAACATTAGATATTTATTTATAGGGCATAACTTATGGTCTCTTGAATTGGAGCAATTAACAAATTGGAAGAATTGTTCACTTTCACAATGAACAATCTATACTGATTTGGGTAATTTAGATTTGGAAACTTGGAATCATCAACACATGCAAAAATTGTAATTAAGATATTATCAATGTATTCCAAAACAGTAGGGAAAAAATAGTCAGAAACAGTAACGACATTGACTTTAAGAACAAAATCTGATGCAAGCATATTCTTGTATCCTTAACACATTTTTCTATAAAAATTGACAAATAATCTATAAATATATTTTTTTGAAAGTGTTTCCTTTTAACTCAGTAGATACATTGCAACTGGCCCGAAGAGGTCAGGCATCACAATTGGCCCGTTTGTTTGGGTGAAACAACTTTCGCGTTATCAACACAAGAACTTCTGTTCGACTAAGGTGCTGTGATGGGGGGTACTATTTTGTCAAAGTCATCAAGACCTACACCCAAACAACCCCTTATTCTTGTCTCAGGGGAATTAAAACTTCGTGGATGGCTTGACATGCTACTGTCTTCCTTGCTGACCACAAACCACTGACATAATCTACAAATAATGAAGAGTCTAAAACACTAGTTTAACATCCAGCAAAGTCAAACCACCAAGAAGGAACCATGTTGCAAATGTGTCCAAGGGCCATGCACCTGAGATACTAAAATCCCTAGCGGAGAGAGTAAGAAGTTTCTAACTTATTGTAAGTTTCTCCATTCATGGTCAAACTCTATCCATGTCTAGGTTTGACTTGATAGTGATAGTGACTATAGCATCTCAATGCATTGATTGCAGCACTCAATTTCTGCATGTAGTTGTCATCTCTTCAGTTCCAGGTTTTACTTATCATGGTTGAATTCTAGCTCATGCTGGTTGTTCCTCTTCAACATTCTGGGGACCAGTGGGGAGCCATGCTTGAACTAATTATTGCCTTTATCAAAATGTGGAAGATCTTATTTGGCAATTGATGGACAACATCTGAATGCGATCTGTTCAACAATTAGCAGTTGTTTACACAACAAGCATTATTACGAGTGCACTTTCAAAATGGCATGCCCATTTGCTATTCAGTGTACCTCTACTTGCTCAAAAAATCAGCCTCAAACTTGCAACCTGAAAAATGAAGCAAATTTTCCAATCAATTTCATGTACTTGGAGAATTTGATTGGACTTTGGGACAACATATAAGCATAGTTGAATCCCAGCAAATAAAACCAATCACAAACATACTAACCCTTAAGGTTGTCTAAGCCTATGCCTTTCTGTCCTGTCCCAAATTTTATGTATTTAGAGAATCTCAACGTCATTGGTATAAGTTGAAACAATCATATCATCTAAGATGTCAAAATAAGTCAAGTAAAGGTGTTCAAGAGGAGTTAGATGAAAAATTTTGATAGTTAGTTTATCACGTAAAGTTGAAATAGAGCAGCATTTCTTAAAATGCATGGCCTATTTTCTATTTTTCAAGAAAGACATATCTTGGGGGAACTCACCGGGTACTTTCCTTTGTTTCGAGGATGGTACCCAGGGTAAACCGGATTCTACAGAAGTTCGAGGCTTTGTCAACACAGGGCTTAAGGATGTTACAACAATATTGTTAGAATTTAAGGGCAATTTTATACAGTAGCTAGGAACAGAAATAATCTTATTAAATTTCTATTTATTTGATACTTTAATTCTGGATCAGCAACACATTTAAAAATTCTGATGTAAAATCTAATAGCAGAAATCATACCATAAATCTGAGAATTACCTTAGCCAAACAAAGAGCAAATTTACCTGATATGTTGATGTTATCCTCTTAGATGTATGCTCAGAAAAAGCTTTAAGGGATCATTGATCAAATCCTCAGGGGTAGATCTCATCATGATCCTTAGAACAAAATTGCCAAGAAGAACCTTTAAGGGTAGTGGACCAGAAAACAGCAAGTGACCATACCACTGTCAAGTAATAGGGCTGAATGCAAAGCTCTTGTTCATACTAGGGCTGGAAAGAAAAACCCAAGCAGCCTTAACTCTTACAGTCCACAAAACGACTGTTACAGCAGTTCCAGAACAGTGGCAACACACACAGCGCAGCGAGACAGTCACCAGCAAAACATGGCTGTACCAGCAAGAGGAGGCTGTACCAGCAGGAGAAGTCTGTACCAGCAGGAGAAGGCTGTACCAGCAGGAGAAAAGTTGTACCAGCAAGAGGAGTACCAGCAAGAGAAGGCTGTACCAGCAGGAGAAAAGTTGTACCAGCAAGAGGAGGCTGTACCAGCAGGAGAAGTCTGTACCAGCAGGAGAAAAGTTGTACCAGCAAGAGCACCAGCAAGAGAAACACCTAACAGCAAAGGCGGCACCAGCAATAGCAACCAGAGACTTCAAACAGCAACCAGAGAGAGGCCTGTGGTTGGCTGAAAAGGACCCTTAGGGTCAGCTGCAGCAGGAGACTGGAGAGGGTAAGCCCATGGTGGCTGAGCAAAACTTTAACACACCAACGCAGCCACTTAGCAACTGAACAATAGAGGCCGCAGAAGCCTCAGACCAAAAACTCGGCTAGGAGAGAGAGTAAGTGTCACGAGTGAGGATAGATCACTCTAATTTATAGTTTTGGTGGGTAGGTTAGGGCTAGTTTATTTAGTCCTAACTTTAGGGTTAGGTTTAAACCCTAATAATTAAATAAATAAATAATTAAACAAATAATATTTTATAACATAAAATATTAATTGTTAAATCATAAAAGTCAACAAGGAGATAACAAGTCAAGGAGAGGGGATCCAAAATCAAGGCGGCTAGCTTTCTTTAGGAAGAAGCAAAGAACCAAACCCCAAAACCCACACACCAATTAAGGGGGACGTAACTCAAGCAAGGGGGTTTTCAAGACAAAGTCAACACGGTAAGTTCTTCTTTAATGGCAGAATGTCCACATGAGTCTCATGATATAACTTATAAGCTTTTATCATCCCAGCATACGAGGAAGGTCAATAATGTGATCATGCCCTTCTTCTTAACTTCTCCTAGGTCTCATGGACCATCCCGGGAGAGAAGAGGGTCACACATTATCTTAGCTTGGTACTTAACCAAGAAACTGCCTGGTCCCAGACCAGGATACCCCAGAACACATCTGGGGGCCCTAGATCTCAACTAGGGTCTTATCCACTAAGGTACCCAACCAAGGATCAATCCAAGCACGAGCAAGGATTCCTTGGAACACATCCAGGGGCCCTAGAACACATCTAGAGACTTATACCATCAAACTGCTTGGTCCTTGACCAAGAACCCCAACAATACACTTTGGGCCCTCACTAGGGTCTTTTTCCATGGCTCTAACTGCTTGGTCCCAGACCAAGAACCCCATGAGTGTACTGGGGGCCCTAAAGCACAACTAGGGTCTTTGCCATCCTCTTAGAGAATGGCTCTTGCAGCTGCATTAATTTTAACAAATATACTCATTAAGAGCCCAACATATCACTTGCGAGAATTGAACCTGGGTGGGGAGGATAACGATCATTCCTCCCAACCGCTTGAGCTAAACCCAACTGACAAATGGATGGTCTATGATCATGTTAGGATTGAATTTTTGAAAATGACTTCATTCAATTTAAGTTATTGAGATCTTTTCTCAGGCATAAACATAATTCTTGGAATAATTAGTGAGGGAAGTCTGTTAGATAAGACAGGCCATAGGAGCCATGGAAGGGATGCGCATATAAGACACCCAATTTGTGAAGGGTGAAAAATTGACCTTGACAAATGCAATACCTTTCTTTATAGAATTTATTTATATCACTCAAAACTGATCAAGTTCTGATCTTCAAATTTGGGAGCTGTAATTCTACCTTGTATCTCATTGGTTTGTGCCTCATTGTTATTTTATCAAAAACTTGTAGAAGTGAGTGTCACGTGACATTGTTAAGACTTCATTTTCATTCTTTTTCTGCTTATCCCTCACTTGCAAACATAATGTTACACTCAATCATGAAGAGTTAACAGTTGATTGTGACAATTTTGGCAACCTAAATGAATAAGTTGACTAGCAGTCCCCATAGGAGGCATTCAACTCATTATGGTTGAGATTTAGTTATTGTAACCAACTATAGGGATATGCCCAATTTCTCATGTAACTAGTCTAACACTAATGCACTTACGAAACTTCAACTTGACCCCAAAAGTGTGGTCAAATAGTTAAACTTAACCATTATCAAGTTCTCCAATTTCTTTCACTTGTTGATATTAGTTTAAATGGTATGAAGAATACACTCAACCTAAAGTGTTGATGTTTTTGTAGCATTAGGAGGTATTCTCACATTGGCCTTGGTGTCGGGCATGTGGGAATCTTTGTTGGCACTCACATTGCATTTTTTATTTTGTGAGAACCACTTTTGCATGCAGTTGGGGTTTGGAATTGTTGCTGTGTGGGCTTCACAATCACATGGAGGAATAAACAATTCTGATTTAATGTTGAGTTTAGAAGGCGTTCGTAAATTCACTCATTAGACTCCTATAAAAGGAGAGGCAATGTGAGGAGACATCAAACATCTCATTGTGACATTTTCATCTTGTCATTATGGTGTTGGCACAAGTGAGTGAGCAATCTTGCCAAGGAGATTGGGGAGGTAAATTTCATCAAAGGAAATTATTCACTTTGGCAAATCTGGCCTAGAGTTTTTGTCTTTCTGTTTTCTGATTTTCTGTCAAGAGAGAGAGGCTACACGAGTGAGGAAAATAGCCACATGTTTGAGGGAGAGACAACTGCACGTGTGATAGGAAGAAGAGAATAGGCCGCACGTGTGATCCTTACAGTTCGTACCACATGTGTGGACAATACAGCAGGCAGAAACAATCGCATGTGCGAAAAGCAACAACTAATTTAGTCGCACGTGCGGGTCGTACAGTCCATACAACAGTCGTACCACACGTGTGGACAATACAGCAGGCAGAAACAATTGCATGTGCGAAAATCAACAACTAATTCAGTCGCATGTGCGGGTTGTACAGTCTGTACAACAGTCGTACCACACGTGTTGTACGATAAGTTGCTGTAGATTTGTTGTAGTTTTTTTGTTGCTATAGATTTGTGCTCTTGTTTGGACACAATAGTGAACACTATTAGAGTGGAGGACAGGTTGGAGGGGGCCTCAATTTTTCGAGCCTGGAAGGCTATGATCATTTTGCTCTTGGAAGAGAATGATCTCAAAGATTATGTTGAGATGGTGATGGCAGACCCAAATGATGCATAGGAATTGCCAGTTCATAAGAAGAAGGAAGTGAAGGCCAAGCATGCGTTGTTGGATTCTGTGAAGGATCACTTGATTCCTCATATTTTCGAGAATAAGACAACAAAGGATATGTATGATGCTTTGGTGGGCTTGTACCAAACCTAGAATGCAAACCGAAAGTTGATTTTGAGGCATAAGCTCAGATCTGTTGAGTTGTTCAAATCATAAACAATTGCTAGCTACCTCATGAGGATCATTTAGATTCGTGATCAACTTGTAGCCATTGGTGAGACAATTGATGAAACAGAGTTGGTGATTGTGGCATTGAATGGTTTTCTCGGGTCTTGGGAACCATTTGTGTAGGGGATTTGTGCACGAGAGAAGTTGTTGCCATTTGACAGACTGTGGATCAATTGCATCCAGGAGGAGGCTCGGATAAAGTCTAGGAATGGCAGGCAGAGAGGAATCAATGATGAGAACCTGACCCTAGTTGCTCACGTTAGAAAGGGTAGAGGAAACAATTCTCTAGGGAGAGATGCATCTCTAGAGCAGTGGAAGAAGAAGGACCTTAGCAAGGTCAAGTGTTTTGCTTGTCATAAGCTAGGCCACTAAGATTCACAGTGTCCACAACGGAAGAAAGAGTGAAGCAACCAACATCATCAACAGAAGTGGATGAGGTTGCAGACATGCTTCAGAGGGAGTTCTTATTAGTCTTCTCCCTTTTTGGTACAGTTTCCGATAGTGGGACTTGGTTGGTGGATAGTGGAGCCACATGTCCTATGACAAGAGCACGCGGTTTGTTGAAGAGCTTCACAAAGTTTGACTTAGATTTGTATGTGGAACTTGGTATGGGTACCAAGCATGCAGTGTAGGGATCCAGAACAATGTCATTCCAGATGGAGTCAGGAGATGTGTTGAGAGTGACAAATGTGCTATGGGTGCCATAACTCAGGAGGAGTGTGCTCTCTGTCCCAGTTATTGAGAAGAAGGGCTATGAGGTATTATTTCGGGATGGACATGCATTGATCATGTCCATAGGGTCTAGCTCAGACACAATAGTTGTTCTAGGAGTTAGAGAGAGCAACTTGTATACGCTAAAATGCCAGCCTATGCGAGCAATTGAAAGCAACAGTAAAGTGGCAGAGGACAAGGAGCAGGTAGCTCCGAAGGTTGAGCAACTCAAAGGGAGTCAAATTTCAGGTTCAGGTAGGAGAGAGGAGTCTTCCAAGACTGTCAAGAAGGTATCATGGGTTGAGGTGACTATGCAGGATTCTAAGAAGTGGGAGGCTTCTAGGAGCAGGGTGTTTTCCAAGAAGGATCCAAGTCATACATTGGCAATTGTTTCTGTGTCAGAGGGAGTAGTTGTGGTAGTGGATCCAGTGTGGGAGGTAGAGCCACATCTAGTGTGGGAGAAAGAGCTACTTCCAAGTAATGGTGGATGGAATACCTCCCTCGCTAAGAAGGAGTGTTGATGTTTTTGTAGCATCGGGTTGAGATGGCCATGCAGGATGCTAAGAAGTGGGAGGCTTCTAGGAGCAGGGTGTTTTCCAAGAATGATCCAAGTCATACATTGGCAATTGCTTCTGTGTCAGAGGGAGTAGTTGTGGTATTGGATCCAGTGTGGGAGGCAAAGCCGCATCCAATGTGGGAGAAAGAGCTACTTCCAGGTAATGGTGGATGGAATGTTGATGTTTTTGTAGCATCGGGTGGTATTCTCACATTGGCCTTGGTGTTGAGCATGTGGGAATCTTTGTTGGAACTCACATTGCATTTTTTATTTTGTGAAAATCCCTTTTGTATGGTGCTGGGTTTGGAATTTTTGCTGTTGGGGCTTCACACCCACATGGAGGAATAAACAATTCTGATTTAATGTTGAGTTTAGAAGGGGTTCCTAAACTCACTCATTAGACTCCTATAAAAGGAAAAGCAATGTGACGAGACATCACACATCTCATTGTGACATTTTCATCTTGTCATTATGGTGTTGGCATGAGTGAGTGAACACTCTTGCCAAGGAGATTGGGGAGGCAAATTTCCGCAAAGGAAATTCTTCACTTTGACAATCTGGCAAAGGGTTTTTGTCTTTCTGTTTTCTCATTTTTTGTCAAGAGAGACGTTGCACGTGTGAGGAGAAAGAGGTTGCACGTGTGAGGGAGAGACAACCGCACGTGTGACAGGAAGAAGAGAACAAGCTGCATGTGCAATCCGTACCACATGTGCGGACCGTACAACAGGCATAAACATCCACATGTGCAAACTGCAGCAGTAGATTCAGCCACATGTGCGGGCCATACAGGAGCTCGTACCACACGTGCGGACCGTACAGCTGATGCAGGGGCCGTACAGGTGACATCAACAGGCCGTACAATAGATTTATAAGTTTGAAGGGTTTTCCAGAATTTTGCTGAAAGTGTAATTTGCTGAGAGGATTGGTTTTGTCCTCAGAATATTTCTCAATCTGAAAATTTTACTGAACATAAATTTGTGTCTCTTGTGCATGGATGATTTGTTTCTGATCTTTGTGCTTCCACTATAATTTTCTGTCATAATTTCAGTCTAAAATTATTCAGTGATAATAGCCCTAGCTTATTGTTTGAGGTCACCTGGAAGTAATTTTCAGATCTGAAATTGAATGCATTATATGCTTAAAAATTGACATAAAGCTGCTCATGTCATGGAAAGCATGAAGCTATGGAATTCTATACAAATATGACATATAATTGATCAAGGTAAGGATCCACAATGATCGCAATACAAAAGTACACTCTCCAAGTAAAAAGCATTCTGATCCTGGCCTTTCATGAGAAGTTCTGCAACATCCCTTATTAGCAGGTATTCCTTGGCATTCCTCTTCTTCCGTTGAAAGTCAACTTGGGATTTTATGATCTCAATACAAGTTTTGCCTGTTGATCACATGATCACAAAAATAAAGACAAACCTTCAAATATTTTACCTGTAGCATTTATTAATTCGAACTCTGTGAACCTTAATGAAAGAAAGTTTAATATTTGTTCAAATAGGATGTTTTCAGTTCTTTAGGCCAGATAAAGCGATTCTCATTCACCACTAGGAGATGTTGCCGTGAAAAAACTACCCAACTTTTTTACTAGTTAAAGTCATATGTCTGAATGTAATGGAAAAACATGAAGGAAGCTTAACTTTTCTGAAGCAAAAGTGAATGATCAAAATAGTTGACCAAAACCAGATCTTTTTTCTCGCTATAAGCATGCATAATCCTTTAAGCTTACGTAGAGTGGATTTGACAAACTTCTAAAATTCCAAAACATCTTCAGCTAAACCTCATTTACTCTGTCATCATGTGCAAACGTGAACCACTTTCTCTTTACCAGATGATCTCTATTATTCCAAAAGTTAACTGGCAACATAGTTGCCCAAAACCAAGTCTTTTCTCTTGCTATAACCATCTACAATCCTTCAAGTTTAGATAAAGTGGATTTGACAAATTTTTAAATTTCCAAAACATCTTCAGTTAAACCTTATTTACACTGTTGTCATGTACAAACCCGGACCACTTTGGCTTTACCAGATTATCTCCCCTACTTCAAGGATCGGCCTGGATTTAGGATCAGCTTATAAGCTTTCTTTTAAACTTTAAATGCAAAACAAATTGCAACTAATGCTTTTATAGTCATCATCCATGCCACATGTGGCTAATTTTGAAACCTAATTTAGTTCATCCTGACAAATTTCAGTGTATATAGTATTTATATCTTGTGATATTGTCACCCTACCCTGGCTGATCTCTTAGTTGCCCCGCCGCCCCCCCCGCTGCCCCCCAATGGAGGTATGGTGGGCTAACCATCAGCAATCTGTACTTCTGGCCTGTCTGCTGCTGATTGTTTTCTTAGTCACCTCCTCACTTATTGGCACATAGGGGACATTTGCTGAATGGGTGTGCTTCAGGACCTGCTCCCTCTGTCTGCTCTGCATGGATCTCTTCTGTGACTAGCTTGTTGTTAAGACTTTTTTTGGTTTTTGACTAAAGGGTAATACATTTTGTTGTTGCTCTGCATAGAACGAGCTCATGGTTTGCATATAGTCAAATTGTGTATACAGAAATGTGCATACCATCATCTGCAGTAATGTACCTAACATGAGACTATTAATTTTGTCTATAGGCTCAAAAAAGAAAACTCGGTTTACTAGAAGAAGATGCAGATTTGAAGCAGCTTGCCAATTCCATTTCAAACAGACAAGATGATTTTGCAAAGAAAAGCTTGAGTTCAAGAGATGCATCAAGAGATGGCACAATTCATGGTGGCTTTTTATTCCCTTATTAGAAGTGGATTAGTGTTTTTTTGTTTTTTTCAATAGTGGAGTCCTTTTTGGAGGTTTTGACTTGTCCATTGTTTCCTGAGTGCAGACAGATCAGACAGAGCTTTTTATAAAGAATTGGTTAAAGTTATAGAAACATCGGATGTTATTTTAGAGGTGCTAGATGCTAGAGATCCTCTTGGAACACGGTGTACAGACATGGAGCGAATGGTGTTGAGAGCTGGTCCTGAAAAACGTCTGGTATTACTTATTAATAAAATAGGTTTGTTTTCTCAACTTAGTATTCTTTACATTCAGGTTCAGTTATGTCTGAACATTTTGTATTTTTTGAAATCTGCGTCACTTTTCTGTTACATAAACCTTATGGTAAAAGGCATAATACAAATAAGAGAGTGGCAAAGGCGAACCCACAAAGTACCGGCAAACCATCAGAATCCACAAAATACTAGAAAATCATCAGAACTTTAAAACCGCCTCAAACAGGAGGTTCAAAGTCCAGGATAACAAAAATAACAAAATTGGATGAAGCTATGGCTGAACATCTATTAACCTTTTCTGTTCATCCCACTTTTGGGACGGGTGTAAAATGATTCCTTGTAATCTATTATGACATTATAAGATTCCTGGACATACATTGCTATAATATATCCTCATCTTTTTTTTTAAAGTTTATATTATAGAAGGATCCTTTGTTGATTTTTTCTTAAAACTGGACTCATTTCACATTAATTATACATACATTTTGAATTTGCTGAAATTTCCATTGTATATGGTTTGTGCCACCCCGCTGTCGAAGATGTGAGAATAATAACATGAAAATGATGCCATTTTGATGAAATAAGAGTTACTATGTGTTCTTGTCTTAGTGCTAATGTCAGTATATCATGTTATTAGGTAATAAAGGTCATTAAGACCTAAGTTTGCTATTACAATTGTTGTTACAAAAGTTTGGTAGATAAACTACGTAAACTTATGAATGAAAGGACTCATGATGTATGCAATTACTTCAGTTGTAATAAAATTATTTCCATTATATTTCTTGTGTGTAACATCCAAGCTTTTTCGACAGTGGTATCAGCGCAGAATTGCCCGAGTGCTTTGAAGAAGAAATTGTTTGAGACTAGACCAAGTTTCAGAATTTGAAGAGAGAGAAAGTAAAAGACAAATCGATAATTTTTTAAGGGGATATTTTGATTTGTTCAAAGTTCCTAAGTTAGGAGACTTAGGAAATTGAAAGAAAGGGAGATGACAAATTAAATTAAAGGAAGATAGGAATTCATTGAAGCACAATTTGACGTGACTCATCCTAATGCAGAGATGATGTCGCCTACACATAAACCCAATGCAAAAGGACTTGATGAGCCCCATGAAAAAGGCTCGACACGTGTCATGAAAGAGAGAAAACCCAATGTAGACATGCAAACTTTTGAAGCCATGACCTGATGTGTATCACAAAGAAGGAAAACTCGATGTTGTGAGGAAGGTGCAATGGGGAGGAGGAGGAATGAGACTAATAGCGAGCAAAATGTGATTTGAGATAGGCACACAACAAAACAACCAGTGAAGATAATGTAAGATAAGATAATTCTATTCTATATCCAATAGATGACTACAAAGGTAGGTTAATGGGACTGAAAAAGTGCATCCCCAACAAAGAAAAGTAAAATGTGGGAGTGTGAAAGGCATATCCTAGAACAAAAGCATAATTTTTTTTACAAGTATAAATATAGAAGATTGCTAAAAATAAAGCTAAAAGGCTAAATTCTAGAGTACACGCTACAGTGATAGACACTGAGCTCAAAGCACTTGTGTTGAGCCAAGAGAGGATGTTAATGTTAGATTTTTGCTTGTTTCGCTTTAGTTAGTCTTCTCCTCTACACCAGGGCACGCACACTAGCAGGATGGTACAATAGTTTTCTTGGGTTCTTGTGTGCAGTAGAGTGTGAGAGAAGCACAATTTTGTAGGGGAGTATTGGGTGCATGCATGTCTTCAACATGCATCTACCAGTGTTAGTTACTCCAGTTAAACTTGATTAATTGCTATTCCAGATTTTGAAATCTTAGTTTCTATATCAATTTAGCTTCCAATTTAAAACACATGAACGATCTATTCTTAGAGAAGGGTGTAGATCCATGGGTAGTTATAGTGCTTGTATTAGGAGCTGAGTGAGGGCGTATATCCTAAGGAGTGTGCATTCATATATGTAGTCATCCTCTAGTTAGGGTGCACGAACTCTGGCATTGTTATTCATGTAGGAGGGCACACTAGCTGTATTGATTAGGGTTAGGGTTTGACTTTGTTAGTTGGGGGCACTTCATGCATGAGTCCAGATACATTGTATCTTACCTTGTCTCTTATTCTATAAAAGAGATGAAGGGTGCACAACTGTGTTAGGGAGTGAGATAGAGATTGGATTTTTTGCTTTGTGAGTTTATTCTTTATAGATAAGATACCACAACTTTGTTAATGTCCGGTTAATGACCACAAAAGTAGGTCAAAGGTACTGTTGAGTACAATGATGTCATTTCAAAGTAGGAGTATCGAAAGCTCTCCTATAAAGGCAAGATGCAGGAAGTAAAATGAAAATAAAATGTTATAGAGAAAAGTCGTAGAGAGTGAGATCAATGTCGAGACATGAAGAACCCTCGACCCTGAGCCCCGAGACTTGCTCGGACAAGAAGATGTACTATAGGAGAAGATCCAAGAATGAGAGGATCCAGAGGAAAAGAGATAGGTTAGTCATGGAATGGACCCATTTCTCCTACCATCCAAGGCCGAGTGAAGAAAGCCGAGTATAGTAAGATGTTCAGAGGGGGAACTGGTGGGATGCCTGAATCGTCCATTGCGCTGTTGGCTGGAAGAGGTAGTATCTCGACGATGCTTGGGGGATCTCATTCGTCTTCTGGGAAGAGATATGGTCTAGTCATGTCGCTGAAATCTCGTGGGATGGAGAAAGTGTAGATTTTTTGAGGAACTAGAAGGCTGCCCAACATGTCTGTCTTTGACCTCATGTTGGGCTCTAAGTTTACTCAATCAAATGTGTCCTTGTTGCTATTTTAGGACAGCAAACATGTCTGAATTTTCTGCCAAGAAATCTGCCTTCAAACTGATGGTTATATGCTCTTTTAAGGTGCCCTTGCAAGTGTTTTAGTCACTGAATGTTAGCGCATGCAAACCTTAAAACATATAACACTCCTCTAGGATCTTTACAAGCTCCTACAACTGATTTAAACATTAAGCATACATGATAAATGAACACAATTATTTTTGGTCAACATGACCCTGGATAAAACCCCCCCAGGGAAAACCAGTTTAGAATGAAAGTATATATATGTGATGTTTCAAGCATGGAAAACAACAAGTAAGCAAATACAATGGAACCTGAACAAATAGAAAGCTCCTCTCAAGCTTTGCTAGAAGATTCCAAGAAGGATGAGCTCAAACAAGTGTGCTCCCTTCCTTTGTTGCCTCTTCTACTGAACTGATGTGCCCTTGATCTTCTCTTGGCTGTTTGAGAAACCCCTGCATGCAAATCTTTGTTTGTATGTGTTAGATTTTAGGGTAAGATGAAACACAGCAGTCACTTTTAAATTTCTTAAGCACAGTTACTTTAGATCTGAAGCATAGACAGCATATAGGATAAAAGAAAACAGTGATAACAGTGTCCTCTAAAATATAACAGCAGTTCTCTAACTGTAGATCCACAACAGAACTCAATAAGGATTCTTTAGACAAAAGAGATGCAAAGATTCTTTCAATTAAAACAGCAGATCAACTATGATACAAGACCTCCTTCTAATATGACTGTGATAGCAAACAATAGGTTACTTGAATTTAAATAACTCAGATCTGAAAACACATTAGAGACATACCTGGCAGTAACCTTACCACTGAAGATGATGCACAACCATAGAGAGAATAGGTCTTGAGTTTATGTTCAGTTAAAGGTTTGGTTCAGATCTATTAGAGATCTATAAGCCACCGTTTTGAAGGAACTTTTCATGCCACCAGAGTCAAGACAAATATAAAGCAAAACCCCAACAATAAAACCCTAACCCACAGCAAGCAACAGTCAAGATG
>ML779152.1:40290-75932 GCA_009831015.1 Picea engelmannii | reverse complement strand
ATCTGCAAAAGCTCAACAACTGCTAGTACCTGCTAAGCTTGCGCCCTCCTCCAAGAGTGCGCCCTCCACCAAGCAAGAACCCTCACCACAAAATAAATAGGCCCTAAGCCTCCTTGCGCCCTCCATGAAAGATGGCGCCCAAGGTCTCCTCTCCCAATGCTTCCATTCTCATCCTCTTGCTCCTCTCCAAACTCTCCAAGTGAACAAATGAAGGAAATGAGCCTCCTTTTTCCCTATGCGCCCCTCTTAAGGAATCATAAGGAAATCTAAAAGATCAATGGCTAGGAGCACTCCAATCCATATCTAATCCATGGTTGAGATCTCTCAAAAAGAATCTCAACTCAAAACCCACTTTGGGTTAAGTTTCCATAGTTCACTTTATGTCTCCCGATTCACCCACAAAGTGAATTAATAGTCACTTTTCACTCCAGTGACAAATTTCACCCTTTTGACTTAGGAAAATCTCAAAGTGAAATTAGACAGAAAGTATAAGGCACAATGGGTCAAATATTTCCCTCTTGTGGTTAGAGACCTACAACCACAAGGGGACCACTTACCAAGGTACACCAAAACTCAACAGAAAGGTCCCATGAGTACGCACTGATTTGGAGTTCGGAGCTGTGCTGATGTCGATTTGTCTCTTAGTGCCCCTACCAGAGTCTAGATCTACGTGTCTCTTGTTCATACTATCAATAGTATATGTTGGTCGGTTAACGTATTTTTAGTTGTTATTTGATTGGCATTTTCAGTGTTAAGTTATCTAGAATTTAGGTTAAATTCTTGAGTGTAGAATCTGTTGAATTTTGAGTAGCTGTTGAAGTTATTCTTTTTAAGCAGCCCTCCTAGCTCTCCTCTCTCAAGCTGGCCTCTTCCAAAACCGCCCTCCTGAAGGTGCCCCCTTTCCAGGTCAGCCTAGGTCAGCCCTAACCTAGCTGTCCTAACCTAAATCCTATCCTATCCTAACCTAGGAGGTGGCCCTAACCTAAAGCTACCTATCCTAGACTCTATCCTATGTAAAGAGAGGGAGGCACCCTCTCTTCATATCAGTCTTCACATCAGTTTTCACATCAATTTTCAGATCAGTTTTCAATGTTCATATGAGTTTTACATCAGTTCTATAGCAGATGATATATTTAGGGGGAGCAACAACATAGGTTATTCTGGGCAACAACTAGGAGGTTCATTTCTGAAGGCTGTTTACTTTGTTCTGGGCAACAACTAGGGGCAACATCTGGGAGATAAGATATCTCTGTTGTGAGAAAATATTTTTGTTATGGTGGACAACCATCTACTCTATCCTGTAGCAGTTGTTAAATCTATTTTGGAGCAACAACTTGACTCTGTTCTAGAGCAACAAATATACTCTGTTCTGAGGCTGCTTTGGACAACAATTGTACTCTGTTCTAAGGCTTATTTTGGACAACAAGTAAAGGCAGTTCTAAGACAGCCTTAAGGAAAGATTTGGGGCAGCCAACAAGCAGCAACAAAACAGTTCTGTAACAACAGTAAGAACTATTGTCTTAGTGCTATTTCTAAGAAGAGTCTTGTCAGTTCATTGTACTTGTTTGACTGATTAATATATCACATAATTTTGCTGGGTTTTCTTCCCCTTGAGGGTTTCCCAGGATAATTACTCGTGTCTCTGTGAATGATTGTTCTTATGCTTCAGTTTATCTGCTAAAGTTTTGAGAGAACAGTACTGTTATCTTCTGTATTTGTTTATGCTTGAAAAAATTAACAGAATCTACTTACCATGCTTTGATTTTTGACATGGTATCAGAGAGTGTTTGCTAAAACCTTTTAAGAATCCATGTATGGATAGTAGGGCTTTTGATTGGGATAGGGAGTGAGATAGAGATTTGAGTTTTTTCTTTGTGAGTTTCTTTTTCATAGTTAGTAGAATGCATATGTTGTTTTAAGGGTCTAGATCTATGCGTCTCTTGTTCATATTATCATTCATATGTGTTTGTTGGTTAACATACTTTATTGTTATTATTTTGATTGGCATTTTTGGTGTTAAGCTATCTAGAATTTAGGCCAAATTCTTGAGTGTAGAATTTGCTTACCATGCTTTGATTTTTGACATGGTATCAGAGTGTGTTTGCTAAAACCTTCTCAGAATCTGTGTATGGATAATAGGGCTTTTGACTGGGATATGGGAGTTGTTGGAAGGTTTTAGGGGTGGGATGTTTGGGATTCATGCTTGAGAAAATCATTGTGGACTTGTGATATGTTGTTTTAGGTTGCTACTTTGTTTGTCTTGCAGTGTGTTCCAACAGTGGTAGTATGACCACATTCAATCTCAGATATGAAGACGAATTGGAAGGATTCTCCAACTTTGTTTCATGGAAGTGTTAGGTACATATGCTGTTGGAGGAGCATGTTCTTTGGGATTTTGTGGAGACTACAGCTATAGAGCCTATTGATCCCATGCATTTGTCGGAATATGAAAAGAAGATGGTCAAGATAAAGCAAGTCATCCTAGACTCCGTGAAGGATCACTTGATCCTCACATTGTTGTGAAGACCATGATTTAGGAGAGGTTTGATGCTCAAGTCACTCTATATCATAGTGAGAACATCAACAAGAAAATGATTTTGAGTAGTAAGCTTAGAGTCACATAGATGCGCAAGATAGATACCATAGCCAAGTTCTTGATGAATATTGTTGAATTTCATGATAAACTTGAAATAGTTGGAGAAGAGGTCAAGAGTGAAGTGTTAGTTCCCATTGGTGTTACATAATTGGATCAGAATTGGCAAAACTGGTTGGTTCGATCGGTTTTCGGGCCATACTCGTCTGGTTTGGGTGTTTTAGATCGGAAAACGCTGGTTTTGTATGGAGCCGACCTTAAAGAACCGATCCTACCAGTTTTGTACATCGTCGTACGACGTGGCTAGGGACCACCAAAACCTAAATTAAAAAAAAAACTTTAATTTACTTAAAGTCATTTGTTGAATCTTCTTTGCCTTCAACTCTTTTTTTTTGTTTGCTAGTTTGTCCGTGACTTGCGGGACTAGCTTGTGGCTGAGAAACCGCAACTCAGGGGCATCTAAGTCGTCAAAATCTCCCGGGGATCGCACCCGGCCTGAGCCACACCAACCCTTAACATGGTTGGATTTTTTGCCCCCGCAGGTTTCGAACTGATGACTTTAACATCACAGAGTGCCTTAACAACACACTCCGTCACTGACTGTCCTATACCTCAGGGACTTCTTTGCCTTCAACTCTTATTGTAGCCTATTGGTTGGGATAGTTTGGTGGCCAATGCCCCTGATTTGCAGAAGTTTGCAGTTCAAATATTGTGCTAGACATGCAATGCTTTTGGGTGTGAACACAATTGGAGTGATTTTGAGCGTATACACACCAAGAAGCAAAATTGTTCAGAACGAAAACTGTTGAATGAGACGGTTTATGTTCAATACAACCTTAGGTTGAGGCACAACCAATTGTTGAGCAAGATCCTTGATTCAAGCAACCTAGTCTTGGATGACTTTGATCCCTTGTCAGAGTGGGTTTTGGAGAGTCAAGTACCAACATTTGACAATGAAGACCTTTCTTGGATGGATTTAGACACACATCCACAACTAGAGGATTTGAACGTTGGATGTGTACCACTACCTTGAGGGCCAGGGGAATCAAGCTAGAATCCCATTGTGGAGTCTAGTCATGTTGAGCATGAAGAGGGTGAGGATTCTGATGATCCCATTGTAGAGTCTAGTCATGCTGAGCATGAAGAGGATGAGGATTTTGATGATTTTACGATATGATTAGATTGTAATGTCTAGAGTCTAGACTATATCTATTCATTAGTACTATGCTTATTTTTGGACTCTGGAGACCATTTAGAGCCTCTTTGTTGATCTATTTTGGTTTAGAGGTGTATTGCACTTGCTACTATTATGGTTATATGCACCCTTACTTTCTATATACATAATAAGCTTTGGATATTTGTGTGTAATGGTTTGGATCAGTGTTACACATTGTGATATTAGCGAAATTATCGTGATAATATCGCCAAAACCAACCTCAGCGATAATTGCGATAATTTGAATTTATCGTGATAAGTTCAAATTATAGTGATAAATTGGGTAATTAATGCGATAATACGGAAATTGTCGCCTTGTTTGCATCAATATCACCTTATTAACCAGATTCTTGGTCTTTTAAACCTCATTTTGCAAAAGTGAGGTTTGCCTTACACAGTTTCACCAAAAATGCTGGCAACTAATGGTAATGTTAAATTCTTAAAGTAAAAGTTGACATTTCCTTTCTCTTTCCTTTTATCCTTGTACATAAATTTTTAACATTACCATTAATTGTTTTAGGATGTTTGAGAGTGGTTCCAACATCATCGGACATTGTATGGAAAAAGTTGAATTTCATATCCCATTCAAAATTCAGCAAACTTAAGAGTTTTTAGGATTTCAGGATTGGTAGGATTGCAACATTTTCATTGGATTCTATCACTTATGAGGGTATGATATTGGCATTTAATCATGATTTTATCACATATGAGGGTATGGGGTTGGCATTTAATCAAGAGCACCAAGCCCTTTATGTACCTTGATGTTTGTGGTATTGATTGTTGAATTCTTATGTCATGACCTTAGCAGAAATGTACCTTTCAGTCAAACCAAAATCACTAATTATAACGCTTGGATTAGGAGGTTTCATCAAAATAGGGTGGTGTTGACTGATGTCCCTAGAGGATTGAGGTAGAGGCAAAGGTCAGACAAGAGGTAAAGGGTGATACTATGATGAGGATCCCAATATAAGCAATCGTGGAACGTTGCTTGTCGTTTAAATGATCTGGCAAGTTGCTCATTTATTCATAGTGCATTATTTCAAAATTTCAATAATTTTTTGGAATCTTTAAAACAAATTTTTTCATTGAAAATTAAATATTTTATGTATTTTTTAGTAAACCTTGTCATTGAAATCAGATCGGTCTAAGTCAATCCGAGTCCAAGTCTAAGTTTTAAAACATTGGATTGAGCTTTGCGGATACTATGACCATTTTCCATCAAGCAAACAAGGAGAAATCCATTGTTTTCATTGCCATGATTCATCTCATGAGATCATTTATTTTTGTTTAGATGTGATTTTGTATTATTCTGTCATGACTTATGACCTATGTTGCACGAGGACCCGTTCCCCCCCAAAAAACCCACGTACCTTGCGTTCCCACGTACGGTGGACTTAAAAACATGTAGGAAACATTCCAAAATGATTCGGGACTCCATTGGGGACGTGGGAACTTCTAAGCCGTCCCTTATCTGTCCCTCGATCAAATCCGATACGTATAGGGTATGGTACTGCCGTCCCTTGAAAAAATGGGGGACGATTGACCGTTCCTTGAGCCCACAGACAGGTTTTTATCTCCTTTTACAGTCGGGTTTTAGTATTTACAGTTGGGTTATCTCGATTTTTTTTGCCGCAGACACCACATACATAGTTTATAGTCCGGTTGTCTCCTTTTGCCACAGACACCGCATAGAGGGTTTACAATTGGGTTTGTCTTTGTCTTTCATGTTCACCTCTCTTTCGTCGAAGGTCGGGCCGGTTTTTGCAAACTATTTCATTACCTGTGCGTGCAGTCTTCACTCTAGTTCGACCCGTCCACACTCCCATCGAAGAAGAGTTAAGTCCAGTTCGACGCGTCCTCTCTCCTGCACGTTACAGGGATGTGCAGGTGAGATCAGAGTGCACCGATTCTGCTTTCTGGCCGAAGCGACATGATGAGATGAGTCATTCCCGTAACTATATGAGCCATTCCCATTACGAGATGAACCATCCCCATAATTCGCTGAGCCATCTCCATTATTTTACCACTCAACGGTCTTTGGGGAAGTTTCGCCACAAGAAAGAGAGGTTTTGTAACAACTTTGGCCAAGGAAATTAGATTCTTCATCATTAAATGTTATAGTGTATGTGTTAGGTGTGTAGTGTTTTAATTTTTTAAAATTAAATGTTTCAATTTTAATTTTATTTTCTAAGTTTTATCATATAGGAGTTTTAAAATCTAATTTTTTAAAGTTTAAAAATTATTATTAATATGATAATTATTAATTATTAATATCATATATGATATAAGTTATACTTATAACATTATAATGATAGATTTTCAAATTTCAAATTTATTATTTATTAAATATCACTTAGACAAACTTATCACTGCCTCTTTGTTTTAATTTTAATTTATTATTTATTAAATTATTAGCATTAGTCTTTAGATTGTTATTAAGTTTTAACTTATTAAGTACTAAATTATTAATGTTAAAAATTTAGTATTTAAATTTTTTTATTTTACAGTTCTTACAATGATGATTAGTATTACTAATTAGACAATATCAACTAGTTCAATGTTTATTAAACTATTTCATGTTTTAATTTAATTCAATGTTTTATATTTATCATTTATGTTTATGGCATTTGTATATGGTGAATTTTAAATAAATTCAAATATTTTTTTAATATTTATTATTTTACACACACACACACACACACATATATATATATATATATATTATTAAAATAATATATATTATCGGCGTCCCCAACCTGCTGTCCCCTGAAAAATTTGGGGGTGCGCTCTAGCTGTACCGGAAACTTGTCCCCCCGTCCTCAAAGCCAGTGCAACATAGCTTATGACTCAAAACAAATATCATATTTCAGTATCGATGTCTGATGTAACATTTGATATCTTATACTTCTTATATATCAGTTTTGTTTTCATATTTACGTAACAGTGTGTTTGTTTGATGTTGATGTTGATTTTTAAATTTAAAAAATTGTAAAAAGGATTATTTTTATATTTTTTCAAGTTTCCCGATAATTTTCGATATTTTCCTCTATATTGCTGATGATTTCAATTTTGGACCCCCGATGATAAATTCTCGATAACAATAAATGTAACATTTGTTTGGATTCATATGAATGCACATGAATATATATGTTTTTTTTTCAAAATTTGAATATTTGTGTATTTCTTGATCGATTTGTTTTTTGGTTTGGTTTTTTTCTAGTTCTGGTCTGGTTCAGATTTTTTGGGGTCGATCATTTTGATGATTGGTCCAATTCTAATAACTATGGTTCCCATAGCCTTGAATGGGTTTTCATCTTCTTGGCAGTGTTTTGTTTGGGGTATCTATTCTTGAGATAAGCTTTCACCCGCTGAGAAGCTATGGGATGATTTCATCCAAGTGGAGACAATATTGGAGACTATTACAGGAATAGAGGAAGTAGAGCTTAATCTAGCCCTCATCAGTAGGATGAAGAAGGGTAATAAGAAAGGAGGACTTAGGAAGAGTTAGAATGCCGGGAAAGGGGATTCTTGTTCCTTGAATTAGGTCAAGAAGGACTGGAGCCACATCAAGTGTTTAAAGTGTCAGAAGCTTAACCACTTTGCTTCTCAGTGTCTTGTGAAGAAGGGGAAGGGCAAACTACAACAATAGAAATAGTTTGTAGGCAATGTAGAAGCCTCTATTGAAGTGGATGAGATTGCATCAAAGTTTGAGGACAACCTTCTTCATGGTCTCGCTCATTTCATCTAACATTGTGTTAGGTGTCGGGTGGTATGTGGATAGTGGAGCATCCAGACATACAACCTTTGGCAAGAAGGCTTTTAGTAGACTTTAGGAGTAGGAGCCATGCATATAGGTGGAGCTTGGTGATGATGCCATGTATCCAATGACAAGTGGGATCCATGTCATCTTGATCTCAATGGTGTTTTATATGTAGCTAGTTTGACTAAGAATCTACTTTTAGTTTCAGTGGTGACAAACGTAGGGTATATTGCTATGTTTGATGATCAAAAAGTCATCATCCGTAGTAGATTCCTAGATCTTGGTTGAGTTGTGGCTAGAGGTATATAAGAGGGTGGTCTATACATGTTGGTGGTTCAAGTGAGAGCCTTAGTGCATGCTAGTGACAACTTGTTGGAGCTTTGGCACAAGAGGCTGGGTCACATGCACTATGGAGTGTTGCTGATTTTGAAGGACATAGTGTAGGGATTGTCGGATTTCAAGATTGAGAAGATAGGGGGGTGTACACTTGGAATGCATGTCAAGATTGCGTTTCCAAGCAGTGCTCACAGGTTAAGAGAGATTCTTGACCTAATACATTCAAACATAAGTGGACCCATGACTTCGATGTTACTATCAAGTAACATTTATTATGTTCCATTTATTGGTGATTCCTCTCAAAAGCCCAGGATCTATTTCACGAAGACTAAGGATGAGGTCTTTGGTAAGTTTCAAGAGTTTAAAGATCTTGTAGAAAATCAGACAGGTAAGAAGATTAAAGTGTTGAGATTACATAATGAAGGAGAGTACATCTCCAAGGCGTTTGACACTTTTTTGTAGAGAAGCTTGGATCACAAGGGCGTTGATAGTGCCTTACAACCTTTTGCAAGATGGGGTTGGAGAAATGAAGAACATGTCCATCATCGAGACTGCCAAGGCAATGATTCATGACGTAGATCTTCCCATGTATCTTTGGGTAGAAGCATGTTTCATGACAGTTTACATCTTGAACAGGTGTCCTCATAGGATATTGAAGGACAAGACACCAAAAGAAGCATTTTATGGTAAGAAACAAGTATCACATTTTTGTGTTTTCGGACATCTTATATATATATTCATATTCCCGAGGGAAAAAGACTTAAGTTGGAACTCTCTAGTTTGAAGGTATTTTTGTGGGATACAATGGAAGATAGTTGTAAGTTGAGATGTCAAGTTTGCTGAGGATGCAGACTCCAGAGTCCTCAAAGTCTCAGAAGCCTTCAACAAAGATTGAGGAGGTTGAGAAGCTTGCTGCCCCAAAAGCTGATCCACAAATTCTAGGTAAATCGGAGTTGGATCAATGTGGTTCCAGTATAGGTACAAAGATGACATTATCACTCAATACAGCGAGGAGGTTGAGGTGGCTTACATAGACATTGCAGGAGGTAGAGGAGTAAGTTGGTGCTCCGAAGACTTATTTTTTGGGTAAGCCATCCTCGTGAGAAGTTTCCCAATTATGTTGCACTGATGTCTTCCATTATTGATGCAGAACCTTCTAGTTATGAGGAGGTGGTAGGTAAGTAGGTATGGTAGGAAAAGCATGTAGCTGATGTTAGCATAGAGAAATACGAGGTTTGGTTTGTAGCTAGAGGATTCTCTCAAAAAGAGGGAGTTGACAGATCTTTGCTCTAGTTGTCGGGTATATTGCTATAAAGATTGTCATGTCTTCAGCATCAGTTTTTTGTTTGTAGTTATATTGGATGGATGTAAACACAATATATCGGATGGATGTAAACACAACATTCCTCTATGGTTTGATTGAGGAAGTACACATTAATCATCTAAGAGGGTTTGAGGTGCATGGGTGAGATACACACATGTGCAAGTTGAAGCAAGCCCTTTATACGCTGAAACAGGGACTACGTGCTTGGTACTCCAGGATCAATGAGTACTTGTTAGGTTTGGGCTTCACCAAAACTTCTATAGATCCCAATCTTTATTAATTATTTGATAGATTTGATTTGCATATTTTGGTCTTGTATGTATATGATTTGATACTTACAGGGAGTTTTGACTCTGGAGAATTTCATAGCAGGGTGCAAGTCAAAGTTGGCACAAGAGTTTGAGATGTAGGATATTGGACCAATGCACTACCTCTTGGATCTAGAGGTGCACAGAGTCCAATTGAGGTGTTCCTTGGATAGGGTAAGTATGCAGTTGAGATTCTGAAGAGATTTCAAATGCTAGACTGTAAGCCCTTTGCTATTTCCATGGCACCAAATCTGAAGTTGCATGCTGATTTGGATTCAGATTTTGTAGATCCTTCAGTGTATAGACAGTTGATTGGATATTTGTTGTATATGTGGTTAATACTGGACCCAATATATGTTTTGCAATGAACACTTTGAGTCAGTATTGTGTTGAGCCAAGGCAAATTCATTGGGTAGCAGCAAAACATGTGCTCTGTTACTTGAATGGGATAGTACATTATGGTCTGCTGTATGTAGGAGATGGTGAGTTGATGTTGCATTGATTTGTTGATTCTAATTTGGCAGGGAATGTTGGTGATAGGAAGAGTACTTCATGTTGTTGCTTCAGTTTTGGTTTAGGAGTAATATTTTCATTTAGTAGGAGACAGGCTTCGGTGGCAAAGGCAGAGTACATGGCAGCCAACACTGCTAGTTGTGAAGCCATCTGGCTGTGCAAGTTGATAGCAGAGCTGATAGAAGAGATGTTGGAGCCCATTGTGGTCTGCTATGACCATCAATGTTATGTTGGACTCTCCGAGAATCTAGTGTTTCATGACTGCGCTAAGCGCATTGATAGTAGGTACCAATTTCTCCGAGACAGAGTCCAGGAGGGAGAAGTGGCTCTTGAGTATGTTAGGACAGATCAGCAGGTTGCAGATATCTTGACTAATTCCCTGGCAAAGGGGAAGTTCGAGATGCTCAAGGAGAGATTGGGATGGGTGGAGAACACTTTTAGCTGTTTATCTTGGTTAGTCTTCTCCGCTGCACCAAGGGGCACACAACAGTATGTTTGTACAACAGTTTTCCTGGGTTTTTGTCTGCAACAAAGTGTGAGGGAGGTGTGATTATGTAGGAGACTAGATGGCACATGCATGCTGAAGGCATGCATGTGCTAATCTTAGTTTATTTCCAGTTTTGTCACCTCCTGTTAAACCTAGTTGAACTCAGTTAACTGCTGTTCCAGATTTAGAAAGTTCAGTTCAGCTCAGTCTCTATTTTTGTTCAGCTTTCAGTTCAGTTCAGTTCAGTCTCTATTTCAGTTCAGCTTTCAGTTCAATTTAGTTTAGAGCACATGCATGATATATTCTTAGAGAAGGGCACAGATCCCTAGGTAATTAGAGCACTTGCATGAGGAGCTGAGTGAGGGCATAGATCCCAAGGAGTGTGTATGCATGCATGCCACAGTCATCCTCTAGTTGGGGCACAAGAACTCTGGCACTTCTATTCATGCAGGAGGGTGCAGTGGCTGTATTGATTAGGGTTAGGGTTTGACTATGTGAGTGGGGTATACTTCATGCTAGACTCCAGATAAAATAGATGAAGGGTGCACCACTGTGTTAGTGAGCGAGTTATAGGTTTGAGCTTTTGTTTTGTGAGTTTATTCTTTACAGTTAATAGAATACAGATGCTGTTTTGAGAGTCCATATCTGTGTGTTGTCTGTTCATATTATAAGCAGTATGTGTTTGCAGGTCAACATGCTATATAGCTGTTATTTTGATTGTTGTTTTTAGTTTTAAGCTATATAGAATTTAGGTTAAATTCCTGAATGCAGAATCTGCTTACCGTGGTCTGATTTTTGACAAGGCCAGCTGGAGCTGGCTGCCAATTGTGACAGTGGGGGCTGGGGAAGGGTAAAGAGGTCTGGGAATCACTAGAAAAACATTTCGGCAGTAAAGCAGAGAGTGCAATTTTTTTAGTTTGATGTTGTGGGCATCACAAGACAATTTGTTGAAGGCAATACGAGTAGTGGCCCTTGAGGGAAGAGAGGCTTTCAGTTTTTTCAAAGAAAGAGACATAATTATTCAGTCTCCTCTAAAACATGGGCCCAAAAAACATAATCGAAGGCACATCTTTGCAGGGAGAAATCTATCGAGGTCAAACCAAAAAAGTGAAATAGGAAAATCTGATGCCCATTGCCCACACCAAGAGAAATATGGTATAGCCTACCTTATATTAGAAAATTTGCGACGTGAGGAAATTCATTATCAGGCAGGTCAGATTTTATAATCCTGTTCTCCACTAAAGTTACCATTTTACTTGGTCATTTGTATATTATGGTAATACTAATCACCATGATTAGTGATCAATACATATCATTAGTAAATACAGAGGCGTTTTGTAAGACTAAAGCATATTTTAAGTCTCTTTCATGTACTCATTGTTGTTCCTTGTAATTTCAATTTTTATGAAATTCATTTCCATATTTATTTGTTTATATTATCTGTGTGAAAAAGCTGCTTCGCTGATTCAAGTTTATAATGAGAAATACTTGGAACATGATATTAAAAATATGATGCGAATGGTTGTTATTTCTCTATCAAAGATCTGACTGAGCTCAGAACACAACCCAAATTATCTCAAAAAAGACATGACAATTATCAATAATCTTGTAGCATTCCTGATCTTGCTTTTTAAAATGGTTTACAGATCTTGTTCCTAGGGAGATTGCAGAGAAATGGCTCAAATATCTCAGGGAAGAACTGCCAACTATAGCCTTTAAGTGCAACACCCAGGAACAGAGGTCAAATTTAGGATGGAAATCATCTTCAAAAACCGCCAAGCACACTCCCAGACTGCAGACCAGTGATTGCCTTGGAGCTGAAACACTCATAAGGTTGCTGAAAAATTATTCTAGAAGTCACGAGGTATGCTATGTTTATTCCCATTGAACTTTTTATTTGAGATGCTTTTGCCCTATTGCATAGTCTTGTACAATTCCTGTCTTTTGATCTAGCATTTCCTTCAGGCTGAGCTTCAGACGTGTAAGCATATTGTTTCGGAATTTGTTGTGTTTCAATAGGAAAAGATTGCAAGTTTCAGGATTCAGTAGATGCTTAAGCTTTTGTTTGTGATATTTTTGTGTTTGTTTACCTCCCAAACAACTGTGCTGTTCATATTTGGCATGCTTGTCTTACAGCTGAAGACATCCATTACTGTTGGTATTGTGGGGCTTCCTAATGTTGGTAAAAGCAGCCTTATAAATAGCATAAAAAGATCACATGTTGTCAATGTTGGGGCCACCCCAGGCTTAACAAGAGCGATGCAGGAAATTCAGTTAGACAAGCATGTCAAACTATTAGACTGTCCTGGAGTTGTGATGGCTAAGCCTAGTGACAGTAATGCAACAATTGCTCTTCGCAACTGCAAAAGGATTGAAAAATTGGAGGATACTGTATCTCCTGGTAATAAGCTCATTATCTTTCTTGAATGACAACTTCTATAAGCAGCGTAGTTTGGTTTTTGAGAAAACAATATTCTACTTCTCAAGCTCTTTTAGATATTTAACTGATGTTTCGTCTCAATTTCTATTACTGTGTTGTCTTTATGCAAGAACGTTGACCTGCATGTAGATGGATGATAGTAATGTGTTCTTTTGGTCTTTAAAACAAACTTTATATGAAAAAATATATTTTAGAAGCTGCAAAGACGGGGCGGTGGTGCTGAGTGAATTCTGACCTTTGTGGCAGCACCTTGTAGAAGTCATTAACATGAAATGAGATTGTCTGTCAATTGCTAGATAGTTGACACACTATTATAATAGAACAAAAAGGCTTCTGTGAGCTTGCAATAAAGAGGGAGAAGTGCAGCCATCCCTTGTGATAGTAATGATATTAGAAAACTGAAAAAGGAGGACTTCTGTGACAACCAAAATGTGCTGCTAGAGAAGAAAATAGAGAGCACCAGTGGTCCAAGTTGTCTCATTGATTATGCATGGGTTGGGAGTGCTTGGTTGAAGTCCTCAAAGCTTACGCTTTCCTTCTGAAGGTCAGACACCACATTGATAGCTTTGACAAGAGAGGCGATGCGATTCTCTAATTTTGTCAATATGTGCTCCAATTATTTCATGTTCATGTCAACCTGCAAGGTTGTTTTCAAGGAGTTGACTGCTGGCATTGCTAGTACCCACACTATCTATGATTTTGTGATAATCTTTGTCTGTGGATAGAGCATTAATTACAACCTGGTAGTGGTGAAGGTGGATGGTATCTTCAAGGCTGTAATGCACATCCGTCCATCTTCCCCACTCTTGTTGCTCTTAATTCTTTTTTGGTCCTTTATCTTTGCTCCAATTCTGGTATTCTTTGGGCAGTTTTGAAAAGCTGTGGTCGGCTCTGTATTTATCAAGGAATTTGATGATGTTAATATGCCAGCCATGATGTAATGACATTAAAAACTGAAAAAAGGAGGATTTCTGTGACAACCAAAATGTACTACCAGAGAAGAAAGTAGAGAGCACCAGTAGTCTGAGTTGTCTCACTGGTTATCCATGGGTTGGGAGTGCTTAGCTGAGTTCTTTGGCTGGCACTTTCCCCGAGTTCTTGATGGTTTTGACCAGAAAGGTGACGGGATTCTTGAAATTTTTCATTATGTGTTCCACAACATTAATGATTTGTAATGATCCTTGTCTGTGGATAGAGCAGTATCAAATGCTACCTGGTAGAGGTGAAAACAGAGGATATCTTCAAGGATGCAATGCACATCCCTCCCATCTTCCCCACTCTTGTTGCCTAAGACACACAGTTCGGGTTTGAGTTAGGGTTCGGCACTGATTAAGTTCGATTCGAATTCAAATTTTCTTATTGGGTTTGAATGAGGTTCGTCATTAAGTTCATCTATATATATATATATATATTTATATTTATATTTATTAATATATTACTTGGAATAGAGCCTGGGAAACCCACTGGGCACTTTCCCTCATTTCGAGGATGGTATCCGGGGTAAACCAGATTTTGTAGAAAGCCGAGTTTTTTTCGATAGCTTGCTCATTTAAGAGCTCAACATGTCACTTGTGGGAATTGAACTTGGGTTGGTGGGGGGGGGGGAAACACCACTCAGCACAAACCACTCGGGCTAAACCCAATTGACAAGTTCGACTATATATATAAAGTAAAATAATAAATATAATATATCACTCATATATATAATATATGGAAAATTATATAATACGTAATAAATAATATAATATAATACAATACATAATATATTATATAATACATCATAATAATAATAATAATACATATTATTATTATTATTATTATTATAATATAATACATAATAAATATGCTATAAGCTATATTAATATACTTTACAACTAATAGTAATTATACTTTATACTTCGTAATCGTAATTATTTATAATTATACTAGTCGTAATTATACTTCATACCTTTTCTATTGCTATATTATTTAGAGTTTTAAACAATAGCCCTAGCCCCTAAGCCACTGTTATCGGGGAGAACTGAATACACGCCGGCAGACGGAAATGAATACAGGGCACCATCACGAGGAAAATGAATACACGCTGCAGAGGCAAATGAATGGACGCCAAACATACGGAATGCAAACGCCAAGGTTAGCAGGCTATCGGGATGGAGAGAAATAACAAAGTTAGCAAGCCGTCCTGAGGGAAAGAGCGAACCTGAGTCGAACCTCAGACGAACCTGAGGCGAACCTAAGCTTTGTTTTGAGGTTCACCAACTTCGAACCTCAAGGTTCAAGTTTGGCGAACCCTGTGACTTAGCTTGTTGCTCTTAATTCTTTTTTGGTCCTTTATCCTTGATCCAATTCCAGTATTCTTTGAGCAGTTTTGAAAAGCTGTGTTCAGCTCTGGATTTATCAAGAAATTTGCCATTAATATGTCAGCCATGATGGCAGTGGATGGCAAGGTTACTGGCTGATGGTGTTGATTGGATTGTCTTCATTGTTTTAGGGCAAATAATTATCCTAATTAAATTGATTAGATCTTTCATGTCTTGAGGCAACCCCACAACTCAATTCGATGGGGTACATGGGGGGTATGTGTGAAAATTCCAATCCCTAGGTGATTAAAATCCTTATGATCTCAATCAAACAAGTAGATTGCTGAATTTAATTAATGCAGAAATAAATTTCAGACCATAGCATTAATCACATAATAGTTGGAAATCAAATAGCGGAAGCAAGAAAATCAATTTCACGCATACACAGGTAATTACTGATTACTCTTCCAAAACTAGCTTTTCATTCCTTCGAAAAACTTACAATGAAACCTCCACAAGCTGCTGCTTAAAACCAACAGCTGCATGGTTATCAAAATCACCCCAAACTGAGCTTGTATAGCCTGACTGAGAGGTACAGCCTGCTGGAAAAAAACTGAAACAACAGAAAACTGCTGTATGGCCTGCAGGACATCCAACATGACATGTCTGTATGACTGTTGGGCCTAATGGTTAAGAAGATGTGTTTCCTCTTAAGAGGTCACAAGTTCAAATCCAGAGGGGGTAGGGTATGTATACCTCCGTAGACTTTACCAGTCAAATCGCTGGGTGGAGGGGGGTCCCTTGTCCCACAAACAAGGGGGTCTCATACACCAATTTGGTGTGGCTTAGCCATGACCTTAAAAATAGATTATTATTATTATTATTATCATTGCATGGATCCATACGGCCCTGTCCGTATGACTGTACAGACTTTGCTATGACTGTATGGAACTGTACTGACTGCTGTCTCGAACTGCATGCTGCCCGGAAATGCCTCTTCCCTGGCTGGCCTCTCTCTCTCTCTCTCTCAGTTACTCAACCTGCTCAACTTTTCACATGTTCTTGTGTGTTTGAATCAATGTTGTCAGACTCAGACAATTTTAAGAATCTTTTCGCTGGCGATTTGTGAAGACTCTGAGACTCTTTTCAGACTTGGCAAGGAGAAAAAATACTCAAGTATGGTAAATTTTGTGCCCCAAAAATATACTAATTACATTTCCAATCCATATAAGTTATAAAATCACAGTCTATGCAGAAATTCATAAGCTCATCTTATAAAATATCATAACACAACATTTGACACTTGATATTTATATCCAAAATGAAAATAGTGAAGTAAAAGATGATTCTATGATCAAATTCACAAATATTAGTCAATTCAACTACATAACTCATAGTCCCATAACATAATTAGAAAATCAATATAGACAGTGTCTCCAAGTTTAATCTCGAGTCTCATGCATAACTACGAGAACGCCTAGAATAAGCCTTCGAGGAGCTAGTGCCAACAATGCTAGACCGAAACAACTGTGATGCAGGTGTATTTGGTGTTTCCATTTGAGAGAATGGAACACCAAAGAGATTCTGAGTCTCTTCATCAAGCCAACTCAAATCATCAGCAAGAGATTCATCCTCCAAGACTCCATCGAAGACTAGATCAATCTTATCTAATAAAATTTGATCCAGATCCTTTGCCCACAATTGTTTTGTGAGCATTTGAAGGTTGTAGTAGATGAAGACCAACTTCTCTAGCTGCTCATGCTCCAACCTGTTGCCCTTTTTGGTGGATGTGCTCAAATATTGATCAATTGTGCGAGCAACTTGAAGTGTTGAAGGGCTGACTCATAATTCTGATGGCAAATTCTTGTAGTTGTTGTGTTTCAGAGCCACAATCTATCCACCAATCGGCCGTTATAATAAAAAACAAAGATTACAAGTTTTGCAATGGCAAACTTGAAAAGGAAAATGAGCAAAATTACAATGTAATGATTTACAAATTAAATTTTACTGGGAATTTTCTTCTACCTCAGACGTTGGGTTGAGCTAAATCCAAACATGCCAAATGATTCCCTGTACATATTTCGTTGCATATTGATTTGGTCTTGCGTGTCTTGATCCAAATACATCCTCTCAATGGATATCATCACACCTCTCATCACCTCGGGATCTTTTTGGATTTTAGACCCCTCATTATAGAATATGCTTGGATTGAGATATGCTCCCGTTGCGTGCAATGGTGAATGTAGCTACCTGTCTCACCTGGAATCAATAATTTCCCATAGAGGGAGATATTTAGATGAATCCCATAGATGAACCCCCCTTATAGAAACTCTAGATGGCCTTTTTGGCCCTGTCCATGCCCTGTCCATGCCCTCATAAATGTATCCCATTGGAGGTTTGTCTCCATCCATGATTCTCAACACTTTCACAAGGGGCTCAGTCATCCTGACAACCTCAGTGACTTTCTCCCACAAATTGTCTTTAAAGAGAGACACTTCTACAACAATTGCATTTGGTTTTGTACTGTTTTTCCAAAATAGCCATCGCTGGCTACAAAACATCCGTCTCAATGCTTGGTACTCATTCAGAAAGCTTTGGAGGGAGAGAAAGTTTGTGGCAAAGTGTGTGACTGCAGGGCGGTTGAGCTCGCTCTCAGTGAACTCTCTCATAAGGTTCAACAACCAAGCATGGTTATAAATGTGCTTGGTTATTTGTTTGCACTCGTACAATATCTTCCCCACTTGTGAAATTAGATCTATGTCCTCCCAAATTAGATCTACGCAATGGGTAGCACATGGGGTTTAAAAAATAGTAGGGTATTTTGCAGATAGCAATTTTTTAGATGCCACATAATTTGCAGCATTGTCTGTGATTACTTGGACAACATTTTCAACCCCAACTTCTTCCACAACAGCCGCCAACAATGAATATATTAGATTTGCATCCTTTACATGTGAGGATGCATCAATGGATTTCTGTAACATGGTTCCTTAGGGCAAGCCACAAGAAAATTGATGATGGTTCTACTCCTCTGATCTGTCCACCCATCTGACAAATTTGTGCAACCTGTACTCTCCCATAAGCTTTTAATGCCTTCCAATTGTGCCTTCACACGGTCCAACTCCTCATCTAGATTTCCCCCCCTAAGTGCACGATAAGAGGAAGCTTTGTATCTAGGGCCAGCGTTTGCAATTGCATCTACCATGGGCTGATAAAAATGAGACTTTGCAAGGTTAAATGAGAGGCTGTCATGGTACCAGAACCTCTTGACTGCTATATCTGCCTTCTTCCTCTTCTTTTTGTTATAACTGTCTAAGGTTGGTTGAGACCTTGGGGCTGTGTAAGGAAGGAAGAAAGGAGAGGAGACACTTGGACATCCTTCAGTATTTGATGAGCAACTAACTGGAAGTGCCATCTGAGATCTACCCATCCCTCCAACATCAAATTTTGCCCTAGCTCTCTTAGTATTTTGGTCTTTGATGACTTGCAAAGCAGCTTCCATTTCAGCTGTGATTTCTGCAGGTCAACCATCACAAAACCGTGACATTCTTGCACACAACTCTAGCTAGGTGGTGTTTCAGCCTGTTTATGCACCCATATATAGTAGTGGGAGAGTATTTGCACTTTACTTGATGGTCATCATCTGGAACCATCCGAACACAATGTTCCTATGCGTTATCAAGAGGCCTTTTACCTTTGGGTTTAGGTGCCATGGATGAGAATCTGGATTGGTAAAATGTATGGCAGAGTTAGTAGCATGGTGGTCTAGACTCTACAGGTCTGGCATCACTTAAACTTTAAAATTTTAGTTATTAAATTTTAATTTTAATTGTTAAATTTAAATTTTTTATAGTCATCCTACAGGCTTGTAGGATGCCATCCCTGCCCACAGGCTTGTGAGCTGAGATGCCTTCCTACAGGCCCTACAGTGTATACTATAAACTAAAAAAAAGCGAAGTTACTGAACAAAATAATTGCCCACTTACCTGAACTTTGAATGCTGAGAGTCTGAGACAGTGACCTCCTTCACACAGCAGCCAGTGATGGATTGAAGACTCCACACAGCAGCCAGTTGATGATGAAGCCTCTTTCAGTTGCCCTCCTAAATGATGATGAACTCAGCCCCCTCACAGTGACAGCACACAGCACTCTTGTAAGGAAGGAATTGCTCATGAAAATAAATGGAATGAGAAGGAATGAGGGGGGGAAATATCTTTACAAAGACTTCTACCCTCTCAAATGCTTCATTTCTCTCCTAAAATTCCCTCCAAAGCAATGCTGGTTTGGTCAAATCGCACGTGTGGGCTTTACTGGGTGCATTTGTGGGGTCAGCTGAGCCTAGGTCAGACTCCCGAGTCTGGTGAGTCTTGAGGAGTTTCAGAGTCGTCTCGGGGAGTCAGGAGTATTACAGAGGAGTCTACAGGAGCGACTCTTTTCAGTGATGACTCGGTAAGATTCGCAATATTTGGGGGTCCAAAAAGAGTCTGACTACACCAAGTCAGGATCTTCCTAGTATTCACTAAGGGCCCGTGTGCTTTTTTGAGGTAATGACCTAAGGATGATTCAATTGACCTATAATTTTCTAGTATTCATCTCTATCAAGATGTGGGATACTGTTCACACTGGAATGTGTGAGACTGGCCCTGACTTAGATGTCCCCCTGTGGGAGTGCACTGGCTTGGAGGGCAAAATCTGCTTCTCTTTTGGGAAACCAAACTCAGGTGGGGCCTGTAACAGTGCCCCGCTTTCACCAACCCAGCTCGCCTCTTGTGGCACATACTTTTTTGTTGAGATGCATAATTTTTTGTCATAAGAATTTTCTTGTCGACTGTAATTAGAATTTTCTTGTCATAGTTGGCACACGTTACTAGTATCCATACATGCATCTATGTGGAAACAGTATTTCCTAATTGCAGATTCTGTTAGCTTAAATCTGTGAAGTGCTACAGTATCAGGTACAGAATGCAGAAGCCCTGTATCCTTTTATACTAGACTCTATAGTCTATATCCTCCTGATGAATTCAGAAGCCCTATGCCATTTTATATCCTATAGATGATGAGTTATCCCTGTTCTTATCACAAGTGAAATATCCTATTTTATTGCACATTGTATCTTAACATTTTTACCCAGATGGTAATATAATTTAAAAACAAAATGTTTGACCTTACAATAGTGGCCATTGATGATCAACTTGTGAAACTTCACCCGGATTCTTTTATTTTGCGTTTTCCAACCACAAAATTTTACATAATTCATAGTACATGTACTACAGTTTAAAATCAGTTCAATGCTCGAATGATTAACAGCTTTTTAATATTTTCAAGTCTTGGAATTAGTTTAACTCCCGAGTAATTCTAATCATGGAATGCATCGACATGGAATTCAATATATTGAAATCCCTGAACACAATAACATTGAATTCAATATATGGTAATCACCAACATCATAACATTGAATTATTATATTGAAAAATCATGTCTGCCTATGCTGCAACATTTTTGGACACTGATTGAATTTGATTGTCCTGAACAACATCGAACAAATCATTTCACATTCAGCAATAACATCCAAAACGTTTTGCTTTTGCAGAGCTCTGCTAGGTCTCCAGTTTTCATGTTTTTTTTTGTTCGAACTTCATAACTTCAACATTCACTTTGTTTCAAAGTTCTTTGTGGTAGTATTACTATTTACCATCTGCTTGGCATTTGACCTTGAATGGATCGATTCGTCATTCAACATTTGAATGGGCAATTCAATCATAATCATTTACTTGATATTTGAATGAATTGATTCGCTGCATGATCTTCGAATATGAAATATTCGACCAAGAAGTTGCTGCATCCCCAGAAAGGCGGTTGTTCTCATCAACTACAGCCTTGGTCTGCTTCAACTCTCTGTCAAATGCCGATACAACTTTTTCCACTGAAAGCAATTGTAGACCTACTAAGAAAATGGACTATGCTTTCTAAAAGCAAAGTTTGATGATCATAACTTTGAGCAGCTAATTTTTTTGCGGATTGTCCAAAGATGCTAATACAATGCCATGCTACCGCTGCAACTAAGGTTCCCTGTGCCAACAATTAAACCCAGCAATTATTGACTTGAAGTGGCTGACAGTGGACAACAAAGGTCTGGTTGAAGTGGCTCAAATTAGACACTAAATGCCCACTTGAAGGGGGCTCGGATTAGAGTTAATTACAGACTTAGAAACTTGTATCACAATCAGATGACATTTAAAACAATCTCGTTGTAAACTGATTTGACCTTATCAAGGGACTGCACCCATTCAAGCAGGAGAATGCGGTATGTTTTTGCTTTTCCTTCCCTAACTTGTACTAGTTGTCGTGATTGCAATTTACAGCCATGGTGGAGATGAACTCGTTGAAGTGCGGGGCTAACATCCACACCTTCAACATCCCTGATTAAAGAACTAGTCTGGTGCATTACATCACCATTTGCTTTACATTCCCATTTTACTAACAAATGTACATGCTATTGCCACTCACCCATGGAGAAGGAAGTTTTCTCTCTTATTTCTCCACTATCCTGATCCATTCGCTACAAAGTCAATACTGCCAAAATATAGCAGGGCTAACATTGAACTGCAAAGTAATACAGAAGGCGCAACAGGGAAAAGATTTAGCACATGCACAGAGAAGCTGACATTCCATTGTGAGCTTTACTCTCACAAGTTTGGATAGGAATACACATTAAATTGAGAACGAGTGGATTCATTTATATTATTAGATGATGCAATGTCTCATTACATAGTAGGAGAAGAGTATGTTACATAACTCCCAAATTCCTAACTAATAACCACTACATTTATTACTATATTAAATTCCTCGTCAATACATCACTTTATTGGTGAGACTTTATTATATGTCTAAGTCCTAATCAAGTTCTAAATGACCATTATCTCTAACATGCATTCTATGAATATTTCTGCAAGTAACAATAAGTTGCAGGTTGTTTACATACCTGAATAACGAACATATTAAATGATAATGATCGTATGATAATAATGGCATATTAGAACATAAAAAAGGGAACCTTACAGACATTAAAAAGGCTCGTACTAAAATGGTTAATGCAGAAAGGAAAAAGCACCTTGGTTAGATGTGTGAGTTTGTTGTTTGTGTGGTAGAGATTGCATGGATCTTTGAACTGATTATCCAATTATCCAAGGACTTCTATTGATATCATCCTCTGTTTTTCCTTGCTATCATCTGTTGATGTCTCATCCTTTCTGATACAGCAACCGGATAATCTATTCAACATGTTTGTTTTCTAATCAAATGTTACATTTGAACAAATTTGCAGTTAAGGAGATTTTGAAGTTGTGTCCATCCGACAAGTTGATGTCCTTGTACAAGCTGCCTAGCTTCAGTTCAGTAGATGACTTCTTGCAAAAGATTGCATCAATTCGTGGAAAGCTAAAGAAAGGTGGCATAGCAGACACCGTATCAGCTGCTAGGATTGTTCTACACGACTGGAATGAAGGTATTTGAGTTCATTTCATTGCTCAGCTTTGTGTGTAAAAATTAACCTAGTTCCTATCATGCGTTCTTTTTCCATTGTACCTTTTTCTATATGTAGGCATGTGCTTAATTCTGTATCAGGATATTGATTGTTTATGGATATACTTGTGATTATTCAGGAAAGATACCATATTATACATTGCCACCTACACGAAATGAGGGGGAACACCTGGAGTCTGCAATTGTGCCAGCCTGGGGAAAAGAGTTTGATGTGAACGAGATTTATGGAGAGGATTCTGCTATGATAGATAGCTTGCATTCTATGATTGATACTTCACACTTTGAAATGCCTGCTAATTGTCCTCTTAGTATGGATACCGAACTTGCAGAGGTTAGAAACTCACCTTCCTTTTAAAGGAAACTGCTCATGATACATTTAAAAGTTGAAGTTATCATATTCTTAATTGCGCTCTATCCTTATGGGCAGAAAGCAGTGTAAACTAACATCTACTTATTGTCAGTCTGATGAGGATGCTATGGAAGAAGCTGATGATGCCCCTGATGCAATGGGAATGGATACGAGTGAAATTGTGGCAACTAAATCTCAGAAGGCTCAGAGTCAAAATGATAAGCTCTATGATGCAGAAGGTATCTTCAATCCACATGCAGCCAAGTCGGAGAAAAAACGGAGGAAAAAAGCTGGGAAAGTGCCTGTGAAAGCTTCAAATGAAGCTGGGAACGATGATTATGATTTTGCAGTTGACTATAAAATGCAATTTACTGCTCCACAGGGAGAAGCTGAATCAGATAAAGATGATGATGACGAGAACATTAATGACATGAATAATGATGAAGGTACAACAATGGTAGGGATTGAATTGGATGCTTAAGGCAAGCACAAAGATATAGCAAGATCTGTAAAATTGTGATTCAACTATAATAAATGTATAAGATTGTCAATTGTCTTGAATTTCTTTTTTAACCAGAGGGAATGTTGGTTCTACTTGTTTTGTGAGAGGCCCAACTTCTATCTGCAAGGCAGCAAACTAGGTTGCTTCTTGTATCACATATTTTGAAGAACAATACTTGTATTGTTGCAAAGATTGCCCATAGGCAATGCTGAGTATAAAAAATGGAAAATTGAAGTAGGCCATGATTTGAGCTGTGAGTTTGGTTGCAGGTTTCATTGTAATAGTTGCAGAACTGATTTTGACCCAACAAAATACAGCCTTTATAATTATACCTTTGTGGAAATTTTTAGTTGAGTAGGATTGCCGAGGATACGATTGCATGTCATGTACCACGAGCAATTTCAATTGAGAACAGTGAACACAACCGATTGAATCCACAATATATTATGAAATCAAGAAAAAGTTGAATCATACAATCACCAGCAGTCTACAGGTGTAGGAATAAGCACAAACTGTACTTCCTTTATCTTTACCATCTGTTGAAAAATGAATAGATTTATTGCAAGAAATATAACATGCAGGTCAAACAAAAAACGTCGGTTATTGTAGTCTATAGTTATACAATTTCTGGTTAGTGAAATATGGACACTGTCCTTCGAACAAATTACTTAGTCTACAGTGGCTGCATATTGAACTCGAGATGATGTTCCCAGCTTCTCAGAGCTGTGCCCATTGATGTAATTTGGTATTTCTGTGGTTACTCTGGAACGTGAACCAGCGGTCATCATACAATTTAAATGAACAGAAACCGATCTCTCTCACACAAGTATGACTAGTATGAGCCGGTGCCAAGTAATTACTGATATGGTCCAATAATTTACATAGATCTTTGGAACGGTTTTCCGAGCATGTGAGGAAGTATTTGTGAAAATTGAGCCTTACACAAAAATCAATATATATATATATATATATATATTCCATGGAAATTATTTTTCTGAAAATCCTTGTATAGCTTGTGCTCCATAGGTTCCTACTGAATTTGAATCCATGACCTTTCAGTGATCTTTTTCTTGAAACTGGTTGGTTCAAATCCATTGAGTTAACTCACTGGGTTATGTAATGTGAAATATATATAGACCATACAAATATAATTAGAATTCGAATATGACTAGCTAGAGGCACAGACTGAACACAATTTAGGATAAAATTGTTCCAATTCTTTTTGTTAATTCTGCTGTTATCGAACATGTTTTGTTTTACAATCTTGTGAGTTATCTAGGAATATTTGTAGGTTGGCCTTAAAGCAATGTTTAAAGGTAAGACAGTTTGTTGCATCGAGTAGCGAGGTGCATTTACAGCGCAGTATGATATATATATATATATATATTACTATTTGTTAGCCAAACATATATACAAAGGGAAATAAAAATATCTATCTATTTATAGAAGTGAAAGATTTGATATTTACATCTAATATAAAAACCCTTATATAGAGATAAAAAAAGAGATATTAGATTTACAGATAAATATAAATACTATAGATACAATATTTACATATATGTAAATATTGTTATCTCTTTTTATTTGCATCTAGATCCTTCTTAAATGATATAAAAATCTACTTGAGATTTGATCCCTCTCGGTGCTTAATCAATCCGGGGTTAGAATGGATTTACATTGATGTTTAATAATTTGCTTTCAAAGCATACAAAATCACACTGTTGGGTACAATAATGACAATGGGCTTTACATGATTAGATTGGAATTGAAAGCATTGATCTTTTGCAAATTGAAATTGAAATGCAAGGCCGGTAAGATAGTGACAATAGGCTTTAGGCAATCATAGATTCGATTTGAAAAAAATAAACTTTGAAAATTGAAATAAACTTTGAAAATTGAAATTGAAATGTAAGCGAGTTGAAACACTAAGGCCCTCATTAGGGACTTAACCTTGATATTTTGAATAGTTAATTACTTTTCACAACTTTGGTTATATGTTAATGCTGGTTTCAAATATGCTCCACCGAGGTTGTAATACTTTGGTGATTTGCAATGTTACTGTTTTTACTTTTACAAAAGATCGAAGCAATCAATTTTTTTAGAAGCTCTAGACTAAATCTTGTTGAGAATCGATGTCACTTGAAAGAATTGCTTGCCATTTTTCCTTTTGTTAATTTATGGCTATAAAGGGGACCCCAAAAGGATTTTAGATAGGGTGTGTTACTTTAATGGTCATTGGGAGATTAATTAGGCCATAAATTTTGGGTTTTATATCCAAAAACCAAAGCTGTGCACTCCATGTGCCACCCTTACTAGATTTATCTTTTGATATTTACAAATATCATATCTCATAGAGCCGTAAATTTAAATTTTAGATATGGCACATTTAATCTTTTAATTTTGTTTTGTTTTATTTAGTAATGGTTAAATTTTGTATTAGAAAAAGCTACGGATGAACCAGACAGTGGTGTATACAAAATTGTAAGGATTGGCCATAGCTTGATATTAAAAACATGTGCTTCAGCTTTTAAAAATTCCTTATTGTTGACTGTCTAGATCCTGTCACTATGTGCTTCATAGGGGTACTACTTTACATTATTGAAATAACAACATAATCTTCCTGACAAAACGTTACATGAATGAGATCCCAGAGGCAATTACATCAGAAGCTTTGAATAAGAAACAACAAGCGAAGTTTGAGTACCGCATTGAGCCTTGTTTTCTTTTGCTTCTATTTCCCAACATTCTCAGTTGGGRTTTTTGCCCTCTATTTAAGATTTTGCTTCTATTTCTCAACATACTCAGTTGGGGTTTTTGCCMTCTTGAGTACCGCATTGAGCCTTGTTTTCTTTTGCTTCTATTTCTCAACATTCTCAGTTGGGGTTTTTGCCCTCTATTTAAGATTTTGCTTCTATTTCTCAACATACTCAGTTGGGGTTTTTGCCCTCTTTTTAAGATGKRSYGMRTTGTGAGGTGCCTTGTTTWYTWWTGCACTKMYATWAGAGATSYCAGAGACAWTYWCAKYWGRRGYTTTTAATAAGAAACAAGAAGCSMWCTWTGAGTACCGCATTRAGMCTTGTTTCGTTTTGCTTCTATTTCTCAACATWCTCAGTTGGRGTTTTTGCCCTCTTTTTAAGATGGGGTGAGTTGTGAGGTGCCTTGTTTATTAATGCACTGACATTAGGGATGCCAAGAGCAAGGGGTGAACTTACTAATTTGAGAGTTTGCTGCTTGGCATGTTTGTGGCCCTTTCCCCATTTCAAAGAAGCATATGGAGTTGGATGATTACTCTTTTCGTTACCCACAGGTGGGGGTTGTAGGGTCTCCGTTTCTTCTAGAACAACCTCTTGATCTCCTCAAGTTTTCAAAGGGGGTTCGATTTCAGCCTCAGGAATTCGTTGCCTCTCCACCTCACTTTCTTTTTCCACGGTTTTTAAATTTTCAAGGACCTCAAAGTTGTGGGTGTTCGCACCTCTGGAATTGGATGATTGTTCTTTTTGTCACCCACAAGCCGGTCTTGTACAGTCCACTTCTTTTGGAACAACCTCTTGATCTCTTCGAGTCTTGATAGGGGGTTCGATTTCAGCCTTTTCCATTCTTTGCATTTCCGTCTTTTCACTTTCTTTTTCCATAGTTTTTAAATTTTCAAGGACCTAAAGTTGTTGATGCTAACTTTGGATGATCCTTTAGGGATTATTTTTGTTCACTATAGCACCTTAGATCGCCGTTTTCTGTGCATGCTATTGACTCTCTAAATGGGTTCTGCTTCATTTAATTGGAGAGTTTTGGACATTGCTTAGTTAGAGTCTAATCCTCTCGAATCTTTGGGCAAATTTTAGTCCAATGCCCATATTCACGACAAGAGTTGCATTTGAAGGGGCAATGCTCATAATCTAATTCCTTCAGACAGTACTATTAGTCCATGTTTATTTGCAATGCCTCTGGAATGTTCTCCAAATCCACTTCCACACATATTCTAGAACAAGCAGATAGGTTTTCTTTTGGTTCGATTCGATCAATGTATTGTCCCAATTTGTCCCCAATGGCTTTGAAGGTGATTTCATTCTAGAATATTATCATCAACATATAAGAGAATGACAACGAGTTCAACCAGGTTAATACTAATGCATCACTATTCTAAACATTGTTCAATTTTATCGTTATAGATGCCAAAAAGGGCGAGAGAAAGAGGAAACCCTTGCTTAACCCCAATATTACAATTAATGATTTTGACCACTTGTTATTACATTGCGTTTTAGCAATGACATTTTTGTGAAGTCTAATCACAACACTATGGAGCTCAGGGGTGATCATCAATATCTTCTAGTGTTTTCCAAATCTTGGTACTAGGCACAATGTCAAAGCCTTTTCTAAAATCAACAAAACAATGTATGGAATCTTCTTGTATGTCTCTACATTCCTTAACGATAACTCTCAAGGTTGGCGAGTTAATCTATTGTATCATGTTGATCCCTAAACCTTACTTGCCCTTTAACCCTTTTATTATATTGTCCTCGAGTTATTGGCTATTTTTTCTTTCAATAATTTAGTCAAATAATTTTTCTAGTATGGGGCTAATCATGATAGTTAGATAATTGGGTGGGTCATCCTGGTTTTTATGGATTTGAAAATATGGACAACTAGATTTCAATGCATTTTTTGCAAAAGCCTTGTTTAACAAATTCATTAAAAACATGCTTAATATGGGTCACTAGGATTGAAGTCCCAAGTTTTAAGATCTCCACTTGGTACTCTTGGATATCTTTAGCTTTGCCATGAGTGCGCCTGATGTAGAGTTTGTATCCTTGGAGACTTAAGGGGAAACATAAAACTTGTTACAATAGGAGTACCAACCATTTATGTTAATATGCTTGATTATTTAGCTCTTTTATGGATGATGTTAGGCCAAAACCTTTTAGTCTCTCTTTTACAAAAGTCTACAAGTTTCTTTTGATTTTTGGTTGAATATTTTCACTAGCTTTATTTGTCTCAATACACATTTAGGTTCTCCAAAAAAAAAATGCCATAACAAATATAATTTCCCATTTCACCCATGACTTTCCAAATTTATCAAAAAAAACAATGTTGTTAAAATCTAAAATCTACATTTAACTTCGACTCCCAATTGGACATATTAAAAATTATGATAAACATACTGTAGATTTTAACCTTGTACAATATTTACTGCAAATAGATTTTCAATAAAAGAACAGAAAATATATAATGGCAAATACAAACATTACAAATAGTTTTTTCTCCTGGAAACCCAAATTGGGAAAACCAACATATTCTATATTCATTGTGATACATTGTTCATAATACAATATACATATAGGAGCTAGCGACATCCAAAACCCTAACCCAATGACCTGGATTAGTCAACAACCTTAATTCCTTAACCGTAAATAGAAAACAATCGACAAAAACCATGTGCTGAAAAACCATCCAACAATGGACATGGAAATCGAGGCAACATGAAAAACGTGGTGAAAATGTGACACGTTTCTCGAGGCACTGCCCCCGAACCTCCGCGTGGGGGGGCCTAGTGCCCCCCCTTGCGCACCCGATGCAACGTGGACACTGCTATTTGTGCAAAGAATATAACACATACCCAACACATACAACACGAAAGTTTATATCCAATTTGTCGACACAAATGATAATTAGCCGAAAGAGTTTAGGTGTTTGGTGAAGTTTCTCCTCAATTATTGTAGTAAATCTATATTTGACTTAAGGCTCCCAATTAGACATACTAAAGATTATGATAAACATTTTTTTTTCTAGGTTACATTGCTCGGGGAAAACCCTCGAGTACTTCCTCTCATTTCGAGGATGTTACGCAGGGTAAACCCTAGAATCTTCAGTGTACAAGGCCGGTGAACAAATAGAGCTCAAATCCATTAGAACAATATACTTGTTATAAGCTCAACATGTCACTTGGTGGAATTGAACCTGGGTTGGGAGTACAATCATTCCTCCCAACCACCTGAGCTAAACCCAATTGACAAAAAACATGATAAACGTACAATAAGAAAGTTTATATTCAATTTGTTGACATGAATGATAATTAGTTGCAAGAGTTTTGGGATCTAAAGAAGTTTCTCCTTGATTATTGTGGTAAGTTCTTCCTCCACATAAACCAAGTCATAGTGTATAATAACAATATCTGCCATATTCTCCAAATAATTTTAAATTTTCTTTTGAAGGCATCTTCTTCTTGTTTCTCCTTATCAAAAACCTTCTTGATGGCAATGAGTTTCTATAGCAAAGTCATGGTCTTTTCCTCAAATTTGCCTTGCCTCTGCTCCTTGTTCCCAACTTATCTCCTTTAACCCACAAAGAACATAGTAAATATTGTTGTTTGTGAATTGATTTTGCTCGAGAGTTTGTGAATCCTTGTTCGAAGCACTGGCTTCTTGGTCCATCCGGGCCATGAAAGTCTTGTATCATTCTCCGATATTGAAAGCTTTACCCTGTTAAATATTTCTTGCCAAGAAGATGCTCTAGTTCAATGATCGACACTCCCATTAGATTCTACCATTTTGAGGAGAAATGAAATGGATAAAAAGACAGAGGTCATGAAGACAACATCCATCCCACCTTATGAAGTGAGCTAGCCATAAATGCACTCAACTATTAAAAGAGTTGGCAAGTGAACTTTTCCATCTATCCCTACGATGGACGTACATAAAGGTCTCCCACTACACAATGAATGCTTTGGAAGGAGTGCCATAATGATGGCGCATAAGTAAGAAGACTTCCATCATAAATTAATGAACAGGAGAAAGAGGGTAGGGGACATATCTCCCCTACCCTTCCTGCTATAAGTGCGCTCTCCTCCTCAAGTGTGCCCTCCTCCAAGTAAGATCAACTCCCACAAAAAAATGAGGGTCTAAGCCTCCTGGCTACCTCCATGAATGGGGGCACCCAAGCTTTTCTCAACCATAGCCACCATCCTCTCCTCAATGCTCTCTCAAACTCTCCAAGTGAACATAAGAGTGAATGAGCTCCTCTTTGCCCTTTGCGCCCCTCTTGAACCTCCATAAGGAAACATAAATATTGGATGGATGAGATCATCCCATCTCATCTCCAATCTAAGGTTGAGATCATCCCATAATAATCTTACTCAAAAACCCACTTTGGGTTAAGTTCCCTAAGTCCACTTTATGTCTCCTAATTCACCCACAAAGTGAATTAATAGTCATTTAGGCTAAAATGACTAAATTTCACTTTTGACTTAAATCTCCCTAGTCAAAGTGAAATTAGACATAAAGTACAAGGCACAAAGTACATAGTACTTCCCACTTGTGTTTAGAAGCTCACAAACTCAAGGGGGCCACTTCCCAAGGTACACAAATCTCAACATTCCCTCTTACCGAGAAAAGTGTTTCTCACCAAGCCCATCTTGTCTCTGAAGTAGACATGTTTTCCCCTTGACAGGGCCTTGGTGAGAATGTCTGCAACCTGCTCGTCAGTCGATATATACTGTAGCTGTACTGCCCCTCTCTGAACCCAATCTCTGATGAAGTGAAATCTGATCTCAATGTGCTTCGACCGGTCATAAAAAACTGGATTCTCAGAGAGTTTGATACAACTTTGATTATTGCAGTGTATGACGGTTGGTGGAAAACTCTTGACCAAATAATCCTACCAGCATCTTACGAAGCCAAATGACCTCGCAACTGGCCTGACTGGCCGCCATGTACTCTGCCTCGACAGAAATCAAAGCAACTGACTTCTGTTTCCGGATGAACCAGGAAACAAGTCTTGACCCCAAGAGAAAACATCACCCTGAGGTGATTTTCCTGTAAGTAGCACGTCCTGCCCAGTCTGAGTCTGTGTAGCCAATTAAACTGACCCCATCACCTCTGATATAGTCCAAGCCATAATCAATTGTCCCAACAATGTACCTCAACACATGTTTCTCCCCAATCTAGTGAACACTCGGCTCTACCATATGCTGGCTGAGAGTGTTCACGACAAAACAAATATCTGGTCTAGTGTTGGCTAGATACATAAGTGAACCGATCAACTGCCTATAAACTGTAGCATCTACCAACTGAGAATTTGAAGCACTAAGCTTCTTCCAGTTGGTAACCATGGGTGTCGACATAGGTATGCAGTCCTCCATCTAAAATTTTCTCATAATATCTGCAACATGCTTCCCCTGCCCAAGAAATATGTGTCCCTCCTCCTGCCATACCTCCATACCTAGAAAATAGTGCATCAACCCAATGCCACTCATCTCAAACTTTGATGCAAGTCCCAACTTGCACTCAACTATGAGATCCTCTGCTCCTGTGATGAACAAGTCATCCAGATACAGAATGAGAATGAGCGTTTCCTCACCTCTAATGATGTAAAAGAGGTTAGGATCAACATCGCTCTTCTCGAAACCCATCTGAAGCAAGTATGTGTCAATACGTGAATACCAAGCTCTGGGAGCTTGCTTCAGACCATAAAGTTCCTTTCTCAAAAGACACTCGTGAGACTCCCTCTCACTCACCTTGAACCCCTAGGGATGCTCAATGTATACCTCCTCCTCTATAAAGCCATTTAGAAATGTGGTCTTCACATCCATCTGATGTATTCTCCAACCCATCTCTGCCGCTATGGCAATAATATCCCTGATCGAGGTGTATCTCACAACTGGTGCGAATGTCTCATCATAATCGACTCCCTCTATTTGAGAGAATCCTAGCGCCACAAATCGGGCCTTCTGTTTCTCTATGCTGCCATCTACAAGATATTTGGTTTTGTACAAACACTTAGAAGTCACAATTGACTTCCCCACTGGCCTCATAACCACCTCCAAAACATTGTTGCACATAATGGAGTCATACTCCTCCAGCATGGCCTCTCGCCAAACTTGCTGGTCCACTGCCTGTGCAAATTTCTGTGGCTCAGTATCTGAGATACTCATCACTAAATCCAAATAGGATCCAAACCTCACTAGAGGTTTACTCTCTCTGAACTGTCTCTTGGGCTCTCCTACGTTCTCCTTGGCTTCCTTCAGTTAGGGTCTCTTGAAACCATCTAGGTTTCCTCTTCCTTGAAGTAGTCAAGGGAGAAGTAAGATCTCCCTACCCAAGAGTATCTGCCTCAGGTCTAGTCTCAACACTCTGAGATCTTGAAGCCTTTGCCCCCTCTCTCTGAACACCCTCTGAATGTGACCCTGAAGCTGTGCAAGGTGACTCTGTCACCTCTAAAACTGGCGTACCAGAAACCTAAGGCTGTGCTCCCTCTAAGACATCAATCGATGCCTCTGCATCATCCTCAACACCGACTCTCGACTCAAGAGATCCCTGAAAATCCCTACCCTCTTCAAATATGACATCTCTGCTCACCATGACTCTCCTTAGTGATGGAATGTATACACAGTAGGATTTGGAGACCTCTGAGTATCCAACTAGAATCCCCTATTGGGCTATGGGGTCTAGCTTTGTCCTCTTCTCTAAGGGGACATGAGAATAGGTCAAGCACCCAAAAATCCTGATGTGCTCGACATCAAGCCTCCTACCAGTGAAGGCCTCTTCAGGAGTCATCTTCCCCAAAATCCGGTGGGGACTCCTTTTCTGTAGGTAAACTGTAGTAGCTCTCGCCTCTGCCCATAGGTAAAGAGGCAAACTCTGATCATGCATCATAGATCTCGCTGCACCTGTGATCGCCCTGTTCTTCCTCTCGAAAACCTCATTATGCTAGGGGTTGTAGGGTACGATCATCTGTCTTCTGATCCCAGAATGGGCACAAAAGTATACAAACTGACTGGAGGAATACTCACCTCCGTTATCTGACCGCAAGACCTTGATCTTCTTTCTAGTCTGGTTCTCCACAAGAGCTTTGAACTCTTGGAACCTCTTGAAGACTTTACTCTTGGTCTTCAGGAAATAGATCCGGGTCTTCCTTGAGTAGTCATCAATGAATGTGAGATAGTACTCACGACCACTCAAGGACACCCTAAACATGGGCCCACACACATCTATGTGTACTAAATCCAGTATCCCAACTGACCTGGTGTCATTGCTGGGGAACGAGGCCTTGGTAAACTTACCAAACGCACACCCTCTGCAAACATCCTGAAGCTATGTACTGATCTGTGGCACTCCTGTCACAACCTCTCTTAGTCCTCCAAGAGCTCCATGATGAAGGTGATCCATCCTCCGATGCCACAACTCACATAACTGTCTGCTGCTATTGCTGCTCACTGCCAATGCATGAAGCCGCTGAAAAATAAATCTGAACAGTTTCCCATCCCTCACTCCAATCACCTATCCCGAGGTGAGAGAGGACCCCTTAGGGCGTATGAAGACCTCTATCCCTTTGAAGGACACCTCAAGACCCCTATCTTGGAGGGTGGAAATTGAAATCAAATTCTTCTTCAGTTGAGGGACAAAGAACATCCTTGAATGATATAAGTGGCATGTCGTCTCTCTGAAAGGTAACAATGCCAATCCCAACAACTCTGACCAAGGAGTCATCACCGAGAGCAATCTCCATCCTGACCTATGTGTCTCTGAGATCAGTCAAAAGCTCCCTCACTCCAGTCATATGGCTCGAAGCTCCGTTGTCTATATACCAGATACTGGGTGCTGTCTCAACTGAAGTGCAACATATGAGGAAAGCACACTCTCTCTCAAACAAAGTCTGAAACTCTGCCTCCTCTGTTGTAGTTGCCATACCACCCTTCTTCTTCTTCCTGTTGAGACACTGTTCAACATAGTGCCCCATATTATTACAAACAAAACACTTCACTTTTCTCATATCTCTCTTCTACCCACTATTGCTCTCTCCTCGTGGTGGGGCCCCAAACTTGGGACCCTGTTGACCTCCCTTGCTGGTCTTATTCTTTCCCTTTGTCCAAAGAGAAAGATCCTCATCACCCTGGAATGTTTGCTACTGTCTAGAAGTCTCTGATGTAAGTCTAGTCTCCTCTTGAACAAAATCATCCCACAGTCTCTCCCAAGTGGGCATGATCTCTCTGGAAACAATGCCACGAACAAATGGACCCCATGGTTTGGTGAAGTTGTTTAAGGCTGTCCTCACCATAGAGTCTAGGTCCACTACCTCTCCGACGGCTGCAAACTCGTCTCTTATCTGGGCGTATCGACCAAGGTAAGAAGTAACCGACTCATTCTTGAGCATGTGAATGCCCCTAAGTCGATCAAACATAACCATTTTCCAGTTCTGGTTTGGTAAAGCTTGCATAGAGATGCCCACATCTCAAATGCATAGTCTTTCCCAGTCAAGTGGGGAATGATGTGATCCCTCACTGCATCACACACCATCCTCTTTTCCTTGTTGTTCCTCTTCCTGAACTATGCTAACAAGACGAGAGCAGTAGCAGGAGGAGCAACAACAAGTGCCTCAATTATATCCCATAGTTCGAGGTCCTCTAAGACAAAGACAATCCTGGCCTTCCAAGGAGACCAGTTGCTAGCTCCAGCTAGCCTATCCTTCACATGCATCTAAGATGCTGACATCACTGCCCACTACACTCAAACTGCAAAGGAACGTTGCCTCACTCCTATCAACACATGTGTGAAAAGAGGCAAATGAACAACGACCTCACTCCTAGCAATATAGGTGTGAAAAGAGGTTGTGAAAAATCAACCTTACTCCTAGCAAGTAGGTGTGAAAAGAGGTTGTGAAAAATCAGCCTCACTCCTAGCAAGTAGGTGTGAAAAGAGGCTGACAAAATGTCCACCGACTGTCCTACAACTCTCCACAAAAATTATGCCAACAAGCTACCACTAAACTCTGTCAATGGCTGTCCACAAAATCTTCCCAAAAGATGTCTAGGACTGTCCACAAAATGCTGTCCAAAAATCAACAAAAATCAACCACCAAGCTCTGATACCATGAATATTTTCCAGGTCCTAACAAGCTGCCAACTAGGTCTGTCTTTGACCTCAAGTTGGCTCTAAGTTTCAACTGTCAAACAAGGGTTTGCTGTTGTTTTATAACAACAAACTG
>ML779152.1:28325-39259 GCA_009831015.1 Picea engelmannii | reverse complement strand
TGGATATCTCTTGGCTAGGGTTTGGACTATCTGATCAGCTTTTTGTGATGCGCTATCCTTGGGGAGAGATGCGCTGCTCCTTGTTTGGCTATCTAGCCTAGGGTTTGCTTCCGGAGGAATTCTCAGGTCAAGGTTAAGGTGCTTGGAGGGAGGCTTTGGCCTGTGGTTGGGAGACGAGGGTATCGTCGTGGTAAAACAAGCACACCATCATATATATTCTAACAAGATGCACCCTAGCATGGTGCACCCTCCTCACAAGTTGCCCAATCCACTGAAATTAAGCACCCTTGCTCCTGGATGCTTTGATGGAGAAACCCTTGCACACAACTCTGAATATATGAGCTACCTCTCCACTGAAAACCTCCCTGCTATAAGTGCTCCCTCCTCCTCAAGTGCGCCCTCCTCCAGGCAAGATTGACTCCCAAAAATAAATGAGGGTCTAAGCCTCCCGGCTACCTCCATGAATGGGGGCGCCCAAGCTTTCCTCAACCATAGCCACCATCCTCTCCTCAATGCTCTCTCTCAAACTTTCCAAGTGAACATAAGAGTGAATGAGCTCCTCTTTGCCCTTTGCACCCCTCTTGAACCTCCATAAGGAAACCTAAATATTGGATGGATGAGATCATCCCATCTCATCTCCAATCTAAGGTTGATATCATCCTATAATAATCTCACTCAAAAACCCACTTTGGGTTAAGTTCCATAAGTTCACTTTATGTCTTCTAATTGACACACAAAGTGAATTAATAGTCATTTAGGCTAAAATGACCAAATTTCACTTTTGACTTAAATCTCCTAAGTCAAAGTGAAATTAGACATAAAGTACAAGGCACAAAGTACATAGTACTTCCCACTTGTGTTTAGAAGCTCACAAACACAAGGGGACCACTTCCCAAGGTACACAAATCTCAACACTTATGAAGTGAGCTAGCCATAAATGCACTCAACTATTGAAAGAGTTGGCAGGTGAACTTTTCCATCTCTCCCTAAGATGGACGTACATGGATGTCTCCCACTACACAATGAATTCTTTGGAAGGAGTGCCAAAATGATGGCGCATAAATAAGAAGACTTCCATCATAAATTAATGAACAAGAGAAAGAGGGTAGGGGACATATCTAGAGAAGGGGAGGGGTGTCTTAAGGGGCTTCCACCAATCACATGATAAATGCTTCCGATTTTTCTTGATTATTAGTGTTTTCTCATAGAATTGAAATATAATGACCAAAACATGCCCTCCATGATATTTAAACACTTCACAAAACCCATCAAGTTAGAATTACCTCTAGATTCCCCATCAAAATTAAATTAATCCACCCTTGTCAAGGACTCTATTTTGCTTGTTGGTTTGCCCATTGAAATTATATATTTTAATAGGAATAACTATAGTACACAGTTACATACACTTCGATTTTTCTTTTTTTAAATAAATAATTTATTATAAATAAAGGAATACAAGTAGACATACTTAAAGCCATCTTCATAAGGATGATGGACACATTATACCCTTGGTCATTATGGAAGAATGACACAAATGGTTGTTAACACACTATGTGGAAATATATTTGTTGATATGAAATAGTTTGCAAGCATTTATCATTGCTAAGGCATTTATCACGTGGAGGCATTTATCATGATAAAACATTCATTGCTTATACACTAATAATCAAGCAAAATTGGAGGCATTTATCATGTGATTGGTGGAAGGCAATGAATGGAGGCAATGAATGACTGTATAAGTAATGGATGTTTTATCATGTGGAGGCATTGTCTGAGCAATGAATGTTTTAATATTTATGAAGATGGCCATTGGATTGTTTGTTATAGTTATGAAAATAGGAAATTAGTTTCCTTCCTAAAATTTGAGAAAAAAATCTTTGAAGAGTCACTATAAAGACAAATGAAAAATGGAAATCCATGGGTTATATCTAGTTTAATAGGTGAATTTTCAAGTTTATTTGACACATATAGTTAGCAATAAATAAGTTTGAAAAAATTGAAAAAAAGTATTTGTTCATTTTAAATCTATGTGATTTAATTATGTCTGGAGGCACCCTAAAACCTAGAGTGGCATTGATTCCATTGCATCGTGGTGCAACACACCCTTTTGATTTTTTATTCAATGCTTGGCATTGGCATTCAAAGTTGGTGTTCCACTGTTGGTATTCAAATTTCCATGTTGCGTTACACTATTTCAATGGTTCGACATTGCCTTCCTTAGTGTGGCCACTGTTTTGACCTGTGAGATCGTTTCACTTGCTGAATGTTCCACTTGGTCAACTATTACAGGAGGTTGGTCACTATTGTCGTGCCACCATTATTGTCATTCTGATCGCCCCTTGACTTTGCATTTTAAGCCTACCCATAAGTTTTTCCTAGAGGAAAATGTCGTTCACCGATTCAATTTGCACCACTATGTCTCATCTCCACTTAGGCATCTATTCCCTTTCCACCTTTTGGCCATCCATTTGAGAGGCACAATGATTAGATCTAACGTATATTAAATATAAGACAAAATGTCAAGTGTATGTTGAATTCTAGTTTGGATTGAGTTCCTTCAAAATTTACACTTCTTTGGTGGATTTTTTTAGGTAGAATGTTTGTAACACTATGTGAAGCCATTATTTTTTGCATTATTTTGGGAAGTCAACCACACTAACTAAAAATGAGCAAAGAAGATAGGTTTTCTTCAACAATATCTTGAAACTACATTGAATTGCTTCTTGGATTGGCTCATAGGCATTTTGAAGAGTAAAACTCATAATTTAGAAATAATTTACGGTGTCATGCATGTGGGTAGGTGTGTATTACAAGTTAGGGACGTAGTCCCCTTGTCCCATTAAAGATCAATCATTTGCTTTTCTTTTTATGGACTATTTATCTACATTGGAGGACTTTGATGAGATGACCTTTTTTATTTTTTATGAGAGGTATATGTTTTTTGTAATGCTTTATGGACCTGTTCCTTTTTGCTACAAGCCTAGTGGCATCTATGTATATTCTAGGCTAGATACAGGATCAATACGAGATATAATAGGCACACATATTTTCTTTGTTGGATTGTTTATCAGTTTTTATTTGATATTAGTGCTCCCAACACCTTCAAAACATAACTTTATTCTTTTTGAATACAAAGTTACAATTCTTCCTTGGGAAAAAAATATGTATTAAAACTATAATCAAATTTGATAAGAAAATGTGTATAAAATGGAAATTGTAAAGCCATAATTTTCTATTTAAACATCTTATTGTATTTCCATTTGAACAATAATTCATCAAGACTTTATATGTAAGGTTGCCTATATCTAATTTAATATTAAATTATGAATCAATGGTTAATTCATCAAGCCACAAGACTTTATATGTAAGGTTGCCTATATCTAGTTTAATATTAAATTAACAATCAATGGTTATTTGTATACAACTTTGATTAAAAGCTTATACAATCATTGTTGATACGTATACTCATTGAAACATTAATAAAAAAATGCTAATATTATCAATTGCCATCACCATTCAAATGCTCTACATTTTATGTAATTTCGATGTTTATCTTTGTTGTAGACACTAGACATAAATTCTAGGGTGCAATGCACTACCCTTCCCAAGAGAACTTCTCTAAACATTGAGAATCACATGATTTGTATGGATGATGCAATTTATTATCTTCAACATCTTAGCATCTATATGTTTAATTGGAAGAAAAATATTGGAGAAGTTGTGAGTAATTGTTTTCTAACTCTCAAAAATATATTTAGTCTAAAAGATTTCATGTTTGTATACTTGGAGATTATTTGAGAAATCTAATCTTGGGTGTCTTAAAAATTAGTAAACTTTAATATTTTTTCGAAAAAAATATATTTTCAATGTTTTCACTAATATTAAACTTGAATCTACATTGAAATTTTATAAAGAATATCATGTGGAGTTTATAACACAATGTCATGGTTAACTCTAACAAAACTACCTTTTCATTGGAGTTATTATTCATAGAGATCAATTGTTCTATATATAAAATTTGTGAGTCACTATTGATATTATATTCTTCTCAAGTAAATTTGGAGTAGGAAAAAGTGTCTCACTGGATGTTTCTACAGTGAAATTCAAATAAGGTTCTTTGATGTAATTGTAATTGATTTTTGTAAATGTTCCAATATTTCTTTTATAAATTCTATTAAAGTGTGTGTTATAAAAGACTTGTTAATGCATTACATTCCAGAATTTTTCCTATGTAGGCAACAAATACATTTAAATCAAAATGTAACAAAATGGAATATAACAATGTGTAAGGAAGGGTTGAAAATCGAATATTATGTGTGGCTCAATATACGTATAATAATTGTATACGAAAGAACACAAGAACTAAAATGATATTAATTATTAATGTTTTGTTTCAACGTTTTATAAAATCACAATATATTTTAACCTTAGTCACTTTAATCCAAATATAAGCCAGATGAAAAAACTCAAAATTTAATGTAGAAAATAAGTTGGAACCAACGTTTGTTGTTGTGGTGAGGTGGAGTCAGAAAACATCCCATTCCCATCACAAATGAATTGAACAACCGACATCCAGGAAAGGACTTGGTGACGTGACATGCTAACAATTAGTGGTTACATGTTTTCATAGCATTGATGTGTTGCAATTGTTGTAGAAGCTTTGTGTCCCAACGATAGGGGAAAGACAACTAGATAGTTACATGCATTAAACATGGATGGATGATAAGGACCACATGTATGGAGTAATGAACACTTAGTACGATTCATGTATGGAGCGCAAATGTATAAATCAGGGGTTCAGAGTCTTGAAAATGGTTGGAAGCTTTTTGGATGTTAGATGCACGTGGAATCACATCACTATTATGAAGTAAGGCCGGCTCCATCTGCCATGGAAAAGTATACATGCAGTGGTATCTCATTATAAGAAATGGAATGGAGAGAGATCCCCTTTTTTGATATTTGTTATGATCTATTTGATGTGTCCGTGTTTCTGAGCATCCCATCAATACTCATATATGAACATTGAGCCAAAGAATGGTTTCATTTTTGGGACCTTATCATGATAGGTGTGAGGGTATGATGATATGAAGTATAGAACACCGAGATAATGGATCCAAGGTTGGGTTGATGGGTTGATGGACATGTAGAGCTATTTTTAAGCAATAGTTAATGTGATTGGATGGAGAACACAAAGTTCAATGACACTAATTTTTACAAAGAAAAATATGAGATATTTTGGGAAAATTTCCTTGTGAACCTACAAGAGTGGCTATGAAGGCTTGGTGATGCCCCATGGTTCTATTGGAGGAAGGGAGATAAGGTCACCTAGAGTGTCAAGGTGCTTGCAGAGATGCGATGTTAGTGATAATCTAATGGCCAAAGATATTCACTTATGGATTAGGAGTGCTTTGAAATGATACATTATGGAGTTTGTAGTAGAACAATGTTAGTGTTACTCATGGGTTGAAGCATTGTTTTTGAAGGGACCATGAATAATATTGGACCATGTGATAAATCCCTACTTGGATCAAGATGTTAGTCGAGGAAGACATGTTTCCCTTTTACCCACCATTTGTGGTAAGGAAAGCCTTGCATTGAGAGGTGGATTATGATGGAAACAAAAGGGATGATGGTTTGAAGGATGAAAGCCACCATGGATGATGCACAAGGTTGACAAATAGATGAAAAAGATCAAAAGACAACTACAATAAATGACCAACGATGGCTAGATTAGATGCAAATGATCAAAGAGCACAAACAAGTTTTGATAAGATAGGTTGGTTTGAAGGAAGTGATGAAGGTAGATTGAAGGAGTTAGAGGAGGTCGGTTTGAAACAAATGATGAAGGTAGATTGAAGGAGTTATAAGAGTTGAAGAAATACAAAGAAGAGGCTAGATGATGGTTAAAAATGAGAGGTTACATATTGGAATGGATTCCAACGAGAAAAAGACATAATGGAGACACTTTGTTAGATCAAATGGGAAAGTTAAAAGTGTTCGATAAGCATATGCATGGGTGAAATTTTGGTTGTTCAAAGTTGTTGATAGAAAGGTTTGAATTCACTTATGAAATATAACAAGATGAGGATGTTTCCACTAAGACATGACTATAGGATGTGCTAATGGAGGTTTGGCGGGGAAGAAATTGTAGTAGTTGACATAGTGAGGCTGGGAGACCTTAGAGCTAATCTAGTACAAAATGATACCCCTTGCACATTCTAACCCTAATTAGGGAACCCCGATTATTTCATCTAGTCTTAGCGTGAGTATACAAAAAGTAGTCAAAGTATACCATGGAGTAGTGTGAATACATTAGTAGCAAGAGAAAATTTGTAAAATTAGTACTGGTAATACTTCAAGAAGTGGTGGTAGCTTATTCATAAGGGTGGGATGTTAGAACCTAGTGAGTCATCCAGGATCACAAGGTTTATGTGTTTATACAAAGTCTAGCTAGCAACATGTCTACTGTGTAAGGATGTTCTATATTTTGCATGCTTCAATTTTCAGGAAGAGGTGGAGAGGATGCCCAATAGCACTAGTTTCTTTGTGATTCCATTTATAATACAAAATGAACTACTCTAACCAACCAGTTGGTCGAATTTCAAACCACCTTCAGGGGAGATGCATTACAATGATACATGAAGTGCACACATAATACCCCCCAGGTGTTGTGAGAAATTTGGATGAGGTGATGAAGGGTTTTATGTTCATGTTTCAGAAATGTAAGACCAAGAAATAGAGTGTAATTGAAGTAGAGAGTAGGAGAAACTACTTGGAAATACAATCATAGGTTGAAAAATCTAATGAGTAGGCTTACTTATCAAATCCAAGATGTGCAACACAAGGAGTGGTATATAGGAGGATTCATGTCTTATATTGGAATACCCTTGATGAAGAAAAAATTGAGTGATTAGAGGAAGACAATAGATAAGGTGATGCACATGGATTCTATTAAAGTTATACTTAGATTTTTTGGGATACTAGGTTCATCATATGGAACCACCCCTGCATGGTCGAGTTCCAAATTCATTTGACTACTTTTCCGGAGAAGATCCCTAAGTTGGAAAACGATAAGGTTGAAGCGAGAAAGTATGGTGTACTATGGGGTGCATGAATGAAGGCCAATTGGAAAATGAATGCCCACTATTAATTTATTGGTGAGGGTGGGGGTGGGGGGGGGGTGGTGCGTTGCACCTAACCCAACACCACCCACATTTCTTAGTGCACCATTATGAGATTTTTTAAGATCCAATGGAAATAATACCAAGAATCCCAATGCACTTCAATCCCTCTAAGAAAGTTTTGAAAATATCACCCTTATGATGTAAGAGAATAACATTGTTGTGGCCTAGTTTTGTTTAATTAATACTAGTGTAGAGACAAGATCACATAAGATGAATCTATAGAGGACCATAAACAATGGAAACATGTGTATGCATATCCACAAAGGCTTGAGCATGTAGAGTCTAAGGAGCCATCTTACACATATTTTGTCTAGTCTCTTTGACCTTTGCACATGCTTCTAGAGGCACATATCCTTTTGTACGAGTGGGTTACAACTGCCAGATTCTCTAGTATATTGAGAATCTTCTGTAACCACCTTAGTTGCCTATATATATGAGGATTTCAATGTATTTGACATATATTATTAGATATATGAGTTAGTGGTTGTTGGAGCTAATGCAAGACTTATGCTATATTATGAGTTCTACACTCGAGTTGTTATGTAATGCTTAATTTGTCAATACAATGGAAAAAATCTGCTCATGTATGTGTTGGTGATGTATTTGGATGGTCTATATTTTGTTGTCTTTATCTTGCTTGTTGTTAGTTTTGTTAGCTTGAATTAATGTGATTAAGGAATAAGTAATGGATCATGCACCCCCACTAAATATTCAATACTTTACACATTATTCACATGGAAACTATCATACATACCTTGGGTGAGACCTCCTTCCTCCCAGAAGGTTGATTTTTTTGGTACACTATGCTACATTAGGCTTATGTTGGACACCTTATATAGACTCTAGGTATGTCATGGAGCCCAAAACATGGATTTTTTGCTAGGACCTTAACCAATGCAAAGTAACAGAGATGAAATGGAGGTCGATCAATGATGAAATTCAAGATTGGCTAGAAGAAATAATTCACAAGTTCACCTATCAAGAAAGTGCCTATGTAGGAGAAGATGTCACAAGATTTAAAGATAAATATTTGTTTGAGTGCCCGCATGCTATTTTTCAGGTAGAGTTCCTATTAAATTTTCACAAATATTGGTTGGAAAGACTCAAGAAGAAGCATCAATGTTGGATTCCACATCCAAGAGTTGAGTGGACCACCAAGAAATTTATAAAGATCCAATGCTTTGACCATATATTGAACCAAGCAGTTTATTTCTAGTGAAATGGTGTGGTGGAAGGATATGATTTGGAGTTTGTAGTATTTAAATGTCATTAATGGTCGACCTAGGCATTCAAATTCTTTAACACGGGACCACATCGAAGACTAATCGAAGAAATATCAACGTGGATACAAATGTTGATGGTGGAACAATGTATGCTGCCAAACCCCAATGAGATGGAAGTGTAAGTATTGTGTTGGGAAGTGGAATGGTAGGATGAACTAATGGTGGAGTTAGTGTCATAAGTTTCTTAAAGGATCAATGACGATAACGACAACTGATTTCGAAAGATAATGGAAAAAGAAACAACAAATACACATAGAGGTAGCATAGAACTTGTAGCAGAAGGAAATAGAAAAGATCCACACCAGACATAAGTCATTGATAAGAGGATATGGTCCTGAGCTACATCTAGAGCGTGGGATTATGTAGAGGATGAGATAAGTGTAGTAAGGAACTTTAGCCAACCTTGAAAGAAAATATCAAGAAGGTGTGGTGTTGTAAAGAAGTCAGGAGTTCGTAGAGGTGGAAATAAATTTTGAAGAGTTGAGGTGGCAATCACATGATGACACACAAGACATAGATAATTAGAATTTAAGTGTAGAGGCATTGAACGATCTTACTAACTCAAGTGTTACTGCGAAAATTATAGGAGAGTAGAATCAAGAAGAGGCATTTGAAGATGATTTTGATTCTACGTCATTTTGGTATTTAAACCTTGTGGAAATCCATGTCACCAAGGAAGTAGATCGAAAAGGAAGTGAAGCCAATTATTGTTTATATCCCATGATTATTGTTGCATAGAGCACAAGTGCGTGTTTGATCAACAACTCAAGTACTCCTTTTACAATGACTTTGAACAATGTAAGTTTGACCTCTAAAGAGAGTCATAAGTTGTCATTGGTGTTATCCAATTTTATGAGTGTTGTTGTAGGAGCAGTGTTGACGGTATAACAAATAATATGAAAGGGATTTGTATTGGTATAGATTCATTAGAGAATGGTGACAACAAATTGAATTATTCTTCCCTACAATTGCCTTTATTTCATGATAGAGGTGATGGAGAGGTAAATAAACACTAGTTCCTCCACGATATCATATGGGATGCATAGAGAACCATGAGCACGACGTGTTTGGTGGAATTCTAAATGATGTTGTAAGGAAGATTGTTACAATGGTATATGAAGTGTAAGTAGATCATTCTTTCCTTGTATGATGTGATTTCATTTTAGTTGAGGGAATAATTTTTAAACGAGATTCATAAGTTGAAGTTAAAACAATAGAGCATTGTAGAATTAATGGAGATTAAGAAAAAAGTTGGAGACTATCTAGGATAATGCCTAGTGGTTCGATATTTCATAAGTTGGTTAAGCTACATCATTCAAGAGGTATAACACAAGGAATGGTTTATTGGGGGCTATTACCTCACCTACGAATGCGATTGTTGCAACAATGATTGTTGACATAATGAGAAGCTTTGGAATTTTCTATGCAACTGGAGTCTATCAATGGATTGGTTGAAGAATCAGTTTTGGAGTTGGCTCTAGGGTTAATATAGTTCCAGTACCAATCAACCACTTTATTTGAGTAGATTCAAGAGTTGGTGAAGGGAAAACAAGGGGTAAGATATTCGATAGTGTGGTGCATAGTGTGCAAAATATAAAGCTACATGTGGAATACTAACATAATTTCAAGTCATGATTATATATGTAGGTACCATAATTTGTGTATGGAAGTGCCATAGTATTAATCTTACCATGGGAATTATCTTCGACACCCCAATGATTTCAATCATAATGGCTAGTGTTGATGTGGTCATAGGGGTTCAATGGATAAACCATTGGGAATATTGACTATGGATTTAAGATCTTTTCATGAGACTTTTCTCGGGAGGAGAGGAAATTGAACTAAGAGATATTCAAGGGAGACCATATAAAGTGATAAGATCCAACATCATGACAAGACTAACCAAAAAATAACACTCAAGACTAATTGCACAATCATTATCACAAGTTGTTCAAACATCTAGGCCATCTCTTCCCTTGGATCTCCATAGAGTTTTTGACAATCATTTGTCACATACCCGCTGCGGCATAATAAATTTTTCGCCTTTTCTCAAGGGACAGACTCCCTGAAATCCTACAGGGCTTAGCACATGATAGATTTTCCCTTTTTCCCACCTCCATGTGATCGTTGATCATGATCACAGGCAAAACGACTAGGCACCTTTTCACATTTTGCGACTCAACGACATAAGCGAGTCGAGTCTTTCGACTCTGCAAACCCCGAAATGCCGAAATGACAAAGAGGCTTCGATCAACAAATAGCCCTCTAGGATATGCCTTGGTCCATATGACCACTTCTCATAAGACCACAGTCTTATTCCCTTCGGGACTTATCAATACGAGAGCCCGACCTCTTGTCAACGGGACTTTCGAATTCCCGATTTCCGATTTCCTCGGAATGGCCTTTGTCACATTAGCCCTCCTGGTTATGCCCTAATCCAGGTGACCATTCCTCATAAGACCTCCAT
>ML779152.1:14672-28225 GCA_009831015.1 Picea engelmannii | reverse complement strand
ACAGGTCCTCTTTGCGAACCCCTTTCACATTCTTAAGGTCTTCCCACCAAATGGAAGCCTTTCCGTTCAAGTTGAAGGTGGCCACTCGGGCCTTCATATTTTCTGAGAAGTCATGGCCTCTGAAATACTTCTTTAGTCCAAGCAGCCAGGCCTCTGCTTCCTCTCCCTTCTTTATTTCATCGTCGAAGGAGGGTGGTTTGGCTTTTCTGAATTCTTCGAATTTTCAACCTTTGGAAGACTTTTGTTTCTTCTGTTTCCTTCGGGGATAGGAACTGGTTCTGCTGCTAGAAGAGCCCTCTAAATCGCTATCTTCCTTCTCAGAGGAATCATCCGATGCTTGTCCTTTACCTCTGGGGTGGAACTTCTTCGAGGTGCTCCTCTCCGTGTGGCCACTGATATGACCATGTTTCTGAGTTTCAGGTTCATGCTGCATTTGTCTTTGTAGATCGGATAAACTCTGCAGTAAAACTGCGTTAATTTCTGTTTGCTTTTCTTGTTCTTTCATCATCTTTTCATTGTCAGCCTTACAACTTTTTAATTTGACCATGAGGCTCCTCACAGTCTTGGCTAGACCTGGAAGGGTCCCTACTGCCCTCCTTTCATCAGACTCTTTGTCTCTATTGTGGGAGCCTTCCCCCACTTCATGGTGAGTCACCATACTTATGCGTTGATAATTTCCCGCGGTTGATCTTTCGCTTGTGTGCAAAATGGGAAAAGAAAATGCTGGTTGTTAGTCAATATTTATATTTATTTATAACCAATACATAATTCATATTTTCACATGTACACACACAATAGGGGTTTTTCATTCTTAACTTCGTCTTTTGATTAGGAAGGTTAATACAGGGGGTTACTCTTTTTAAGAGTGTTCTGAACGGAGCTTCTGTGCAACTCGTTAATGAGCCTAAGCAGGCCGAGTGTTGTAACCATGCTCTGATACCAATTTGTCACATACCCGCTGCGACATAATAAAATTTTCACCTTTTCTCGAGGGACAAACTCCCTGAAATCCTACGGGGCTTAGCACAGGCTAGATTTTCCCTTTTTCCCACCTCCGTGTGATCATTGATCATGATCACAGGCCAAACGACTAGGCGCCTTTTCACATTTCGCAACTCAGCGGCATAAGCGAGTCGAGTCTTTCGACTCTGCAAACCCCGAAATGCCGAAATGCCGAAGAGGCTTCGATCAACAAATAGCCCTCTAGGCTATGCCTTGGTCCATATGACCACTTCTCATAAGACCGCAGTCCTATTCCCTTAGGGACTTATCAATACGAGAGCCCGACCTCTTGTCAACGAGACTTCCGAATTCCTGATTTCCGATTTCCCCGGAATGGCCTTTGTCACATTAGCCCTCTTGGTTATGCCCTAATCTAGGTGACCATTCCTCATAAGACCTCCGTCCTATCTCTTTCAGGATTTATGAATATGAGAGCCCGACCTCTTGTCAATGGGACTCCCGAATTCCCGATTTGCGAAATCCCGATGGACTCTTCCTTTCGGGACTCTCCCGAAATCCTGGATTGCAGCCACATGTCCTCCCTCAGATGGGCGGTCCTCGTCGTTTTGCGATTTCGCGACTTGTGACCCCCAAGGACACATATCCTCTATCAATTCAAATCCCCGGTATCCGAAATACCGATGGACTCTCGATCTCTGCCACGTGTCCTCCACGGATGGACGACTCAGATCTATTTCGGGACTTTCATTGTGAAGTTTCCCGACCTCTCGTCATCAGGACTTTCGGAATCCCGAAGTCCGAAATCCCGGTACCAACTCCTCTTTCGGGACTTTCACCTCTGTTCACGAGGGCTTAACCCTCATGCATCTCCTGACAGATCCAATGACTGTCGAGTTTTCTAACTAAGATCTGACGGTTCAGATCTGTCCCGCACTGTGCACTCTCCCACTGCTCCCTGGACGTGGAGAAACCAACGGTCCAGATACTCCCACGGACCTTGGGGATCTGTGGTCCCAATTTCTTCGCTACTCATGAAGATAAAGAAAAAGGGGTTAAGGCATTTAATACCATCGTCTCTTCCTCCAATCTAACGGTCATGACTGACCACAGATCTTTTGACAGTATCTCATCTGTCATTCGATACTTAACCCTACGCTGCCATCTCGATATTTCATGGATCGGGGTTTCGGGAATTGCGAGTGTGAGAGAACTCGCACTTAGATACCCCAGGTGCCGAAATGCCGAAATGTCAGGTTTTAAGAGGCCCATTCTTCCTCGTACAGGATGGCTAAGACTTGTGCCTTCAAATCCTTTTTCAGGTTCTTGGTAAGCTTTCCAAGAAGGGTGTATCTATGGGGAGATTTATCCATGATATTACCTGAGACGGATAAGGGTATAGATTTCCCGAGAACAGATTTGAAGTCTGAATTAATTCAATATGCGTATATATATATATATATATATCTATCTATAAACATAATCCATACGTGGTCCTTCCAATAAAAGCATGCAGCCACCATTTCTGATCAAAACACCACACATACGGTCTTATACTCAAACCATTCACAGACTATGAGCATACATGTCAGCATATAAATTTCAAGATACAGGATATAAAACACTTATCAGAAATAACACCAGGTGTGATTGAAACTACTGAGAGGGGTGCTCGTTTCCACCCAACCATAGGCTCAATGACTCCCAACAGATTTACCACTAGCCACCCCGAGCTGAGACCACGATGCTGCGAGACTGCGTCTCTGTTTGTCAGTGAACGAGAACGAAGGTTACTCTCCTTCTTCTTCGCTATCACTCTCTCTGTATTTTTCCAGAGTTCTCCTTCTTCCTTCCCTCGCGTCTGCCCCCCTTGATCGCCCACTCTTCCTGCCTTTTCTCCTTTTGGTGAGGTTGCGTGTGGCACGATTTTCCTCGCGGTGGTTAGGTCTGAGGACTCTATGGATGGACGGTTCACCCCCATCCCTCATTACTCATGAGGAGCCCTTTACCTACCAACATGGCGAGTCATTTAATTCAGGGCCAACAAGCCGCTCTTGGTTCTCCGGGCCAGTGAAATCCAAATACGGTATTGGTCTCGGTGGAAGTTAACGCCACCATTCCAGGTGCCTTCCACCGCCTTTCTTTAGCCATCGTGGTATCTTTTTCAACACATCCCCTCTCAACAGTCCTGCAATATATATATATATATATATATTCATGATATTATTCACATTCATCGACCTCTTTCACAAGGTCCATTCACATCACACATTCACATTTTTGAGTTTGCCACAATACTTGGCCAGTATAGTTATTTTTACAGACTGGGGGAAACAGGGTGTTACATCATTCCAAGGTAGTTGTTGAGATTCCAAAGGTATTCCACCTATCTGAGAGTATGATCATTCTATTAATCTGATTATGGGGTGTCTCACTCCTAACATCCTACATACGTATACCCCTATGCTCAAAAGAGTGAGATTTAACACATGGTAGAAGACATGTTAGAGGCTAGCATCATTAGAGCAAGTCAAAGTTATTTCTCCTCTCTAGTGGTGATGGTTCATAAAAAGGACTCTTCATGATTTACATGTCTATATTATTAAGAATGTTGGGTATGTGTTAGATTTTTCGTGTTGCCTCGATTTTCATGTCCATTGCTGGGCGATTTTTTGGCCCATAGATTTTGTCGATGGTTTTCTATTTCCGGTTAAGGAATTAGGGTTGTTGACTAATCCAGGTCATTGGGTTAGGGTTTTTGATGCCACTCACTCCTATATGTATATTGTATTGTAAACATTGTATCACTTTGAATGAATATAAAATATGATGGTTTTCCCGGTTTGGGTTTCTAGGGGAAAAATCCCTGTGTAATGTTTGTATTTGCCATTGTATCTTTTTTGTTCTTTTACTGAAAATCTGTTTGCAGTAAATATTGTAGAAGGTTAAAATATACATTTGGTATCAGAGCTTTGTTGTCTTCAGGGGGACGCCTTTGTGGTCAAGGGTTTGGCTCGGGACTGTGATAAGCCTTGTTACAGTGGGAGATCTGTGCTATTGATTTTTCAGGTGAAAAGAAATGGCGAGCAATTCGAAAATGGAGATCGATAAGTTTAATGGGAAAATTTTTGATCTATGGAAGCTCAATATGGAAGATCTGTTGGTGGATAGAGATTAGTGGATCATGGTATATCCATGTACTGTACCTACAGGAACTTTAGGAGATGATTGGAAAAAGTTGGATCGGAAGGCGAAGAGCACAATCCGACTATGTCTCTCAGATTTGATATTACTGAATGTGTCAGAGGAAGCTACAACCAAGGATTTATGGGATAAGTTGGGGAAGTTGTATCAGTCTAAGTCCCTAGTGAATAAACTATTCCCGAGAAATAATATGTATAACCCGAGGATGAGATATGGAGACTCGGTGGAAGAGCATTTGAATGCCTTCAATACTATGGTAAGTCAGTTAGTATATGTTGAGATTAAAATTTCAGATGAAGATAAATGTATCAGTTTACTGTGTTCTTTACCAGACTCATGGGATAGTCTGGTTGTGTCCATAGGTTAGTAATACAACTTCCTTGAAGTTTGATGAAGTGGTCTCATCCTTATTTTTGGAGGAGATGGGACAAAAGAATATGGAAAAACAGAGCACAGACACATTATTTGCAAGAGGACGTTCCCGGGAAAGAAATAGATATAAGTTCTCAAGTGGGAGATCTAAGTCTAAGGGTAGATCTAAATCTCTTGGAAAGTTTGTAAAGGTACGTTGGAGATGTGGAAAAGAAGGGCACTACAAGAAGCAGTGTAGATCCAAAGTTGAGAAAAAGAAGGGATCTGAAGAATCTCCTTCTACATAAGAAAATACCTCCAAGGAAGGAGGGGATGTGTACTTGGATTCTTCAAGAACACATGGAGATCATGAGGCATGGTTGGTTGACTTTGGTGCATCCTTTCATATGACTCCCCATAGGGAGTGGTTCTGCGAATATGAAAGGTATGATGGAGGTAATGTTTTCTTAGGTGATGATTTGATAACCAAAATCATAGGACGAGGAAAATTCAAGTTGAGGCTCATAGATGGAAGGATTAGAACACTGCATGGTTTTCTACACATCCCAGGTTTGGCCAGAAATTTGATTTTTGTAAGAAAAATGGACGATGCAGGGGTAAAAACAATATTTGAAAAGGAAACCTGCAGGATGGTTCGAGGAGCAATGGTGTTGATGAAGGGAGTTTGGTTTGGAACTATGTATAAGCTTCAAGGAAGCACTATTAGTGATGGGTGTAATAGTTCCATTGTTCCTGATATTGGAGTTGAAGAAGAAAGAACTCCTACAGTCTCTGGAGAAAAGGTTATCCTTTGGCATCTAAGACTGGGGCATATCAGAGAGAGGGGTCTTCAACTACTACACATTAAAGGTATGGTTGAAGGTATGTCTAACTTCTCTCTAGATTTTGATTTCTGTGAACATTGTCTATATGGGAAGCAAAATAAGGTAAGATTCCCCTTTGGTGCAACAGGGGCAGAAGGAATTTTATAGCTAGTTCACAGTGATGTTTTTGGACCCGTGTCGGTCTCATCATTGGGAAAATCTGTGTACTATGTCTCATTTATAGATGACTTCTTGAGGAATACTTGGATATATTTCCTCAGGAAGAAATCTGAAGTCTTTGACAAGTTTAAAGATTTTAAGGCTCTTGTTGATAATCAAACAGAGAAAATAATTAAGGTGTTGAGGACAGATAATGGTGGAGAATTCTTTGAGAATGAATTTGAATAATTCTGTAAGAAGTGCGGTATATCAAGGCAAAATACTACTCCATATACACCTCAACAAAATGGAGTTGCAGAAAGGATGAATAAGACGTTGATGGAAAAAACAAGGTGGATGCTCAGTGGTGTTGGGTTGGGGCAAGAATTCTGGGCAGAGACAATGGGTACTGCATGTTACCTGGTCAACATATCACCCTCATCAACGTTGGATGACAACACTCAACAAGAGGTATGGAGTGGTAAGGAACCTTCTCTCACACATCTCAAGGTATTTGGTTGTGATGCATATGTTCACGTTCCAAAGAAAAATAGGAGTAAGCTAGATAAGAAGGCTGCAAAGTGTATCTTTATTTGATATAAATATGGTCTCAAAGGTTATAAGCTTTGGAACCCAAAAACTAAGAAGGTAGTGTATAGCCGAGATGTGGTATTTAGAGAAATGAAGGATGTTGTTAAACAAGAAGTCCTACCAATTAAGGAAGAACCAAAGAAAATAGAGTTTGATTTAAAGGATGATGAATCAGACTATACAAAAGAACATGAATTAGAAGAAGAAGATCCTCATACTCTAGTATTAAGGATATCAGTTCGAGAAAGAAGGCTACCAGAAATGTATACTCCATTTGATTTCTGTTCAAATTTTGCTTTGTCTATAACTGATGATGATCCTAGAACTGTCAGGGAGGCAGTGGATTCAGAGGATGGAAATCTCTGGAAAAAGGCCATGGATGAAGAAATGGAAGCCTTGGATAAGAATGAAGCTTAGGATCTAGTGGAGTTGCCGACTGGAAGAAATCCCATTGGAAACAAATGGGTATTTAAAAAGAACTTGAATGCAAAAGGAAAAGTGGAGAAATACACAACTTAGTTAGTAGCAAAGGGTTATTCCCAGGTTGAGGGAATTGATTTTGGTGATATTTTTTCTCCTAATGCCAAGTTAACCTCTATAAGATTTCTGTTATCCGTTGCTGCTGCATTTGATTTTGAAGTAGAATAGAGGGTTGTGAAGACAAAATTCCTACATGGGGATCTAGAAGAATAAATCTATATGAAGCATCCATAAGGATTTGTTGTGAAGGGAAAGAAGGAGCTGGTATGCAAGTTGAAAAAGTCCCTGTATGGTTTAAAACAATCACCAAGGATGTGGTATCAAAAATTTGATACTTATATGTTGGGACTTGGATTCACAAGAAACAAAGAGGATCACTGTGTGTATTTTAAATTAATTGATGATCATTTGATTTGTTTGGTCTTGTATGTGGATGACATGTTGATGATAGAAAACAACAAGGAGATTATCCAGGATGTGAAAACTTAGTTGTTCTCTAAATTTGACATGAAGGATATTGATGCTTCAAATTTCATTTTGGGCATGGAAATTAAAAGAGATCAGAAAAACAAGAAACTTTGGTTAAATCAGAGAAATATGTCGAGACAATATTGCAGAGGTTTAATATGCAGGAATGTAAACTGGTCGAGGTTCCTATTCCTGTTGGTGTAAAGTTATCTGCGGATCAGTGTCCCAAGACACAGGAAGAGGAGGAGGACATGTCTCGTGTTCCATACACGAGTGCATTTGGAAGTTTGATATATGTAATGGTCTGTACTAGACCAGATATTGCACATGCAATGGGAGTTTTGAGTAGGTATGTGTCAAAACTAGGGAAGGAGCATTGGACAACAGTAAAAAGGGTTTTCAGGTATTTGCGTGGCACTGCTAGTTATGGATTGTGCTACCAAGGAAGGCTGAGATTGGACAAAGTGTTGGATATACATGGCTTTGTATATGCAGACTGGGCTGGAGATCGATCGTAGGAGATCTACAAGTGGGTATGTGTTTAACCTGTTTGGAGGAGCAATAAGTTGGATGAGAAAAAGAAAGGTTGTAGTGGCACTTTCAACTATAGAATATTAATATATGGAAACCACTCATGCAAGTAAGGAAGCAGTATGGTTACAAAGATTGTGTTCCGGTATTGGGTTGGTACAACAAGCTGTAAGGATAGATTGTGACATTCAGAGTGCAATTTTTCTGTCAAAGAACCTGACTTATCATTCAAAGACAAAGCATATTGATATTCAATATCACTTTGTGAGAGACATGGTTAAAAAAAACAAAGTATTTCTGATGAAGGTGGACACTTTGAAGAATGTTGCAGATTCATTAACAAAATCTATAAGCACTGAGAAGTTCTCTTGGTGTAGAGGATCCATGGGAATTGTTGCCCTGGATTGTTGACTATGTAACCCTGTAACCCCCTGTATGAAAAGAAAAAAACAAGTGGGAGAATGTTGGGTATGTGTTATATTCTTTGCACGAGTATTAGTATATGCCTCGGGAAATGTTTCACATTTTCCTCGTTTTTCGTGTTGCCTCGATTTTCGTGTCCATTGTTGGGCAGTTTTTTGGCACATAGTTTTTGCCAATGGTTTTCTATTTCCGGTTAAGGAATTAGGGTTGTTGACTAATCCAGGTCATTGGGCTAGGGTTTTGGATGCCGCTGGATCCTATATGTATATTGTATTGTAAACAATGTATCACTATGAATGAATATAGAATATGTTGGTTTTCTCAGTTTGGGTTTCCAGGGGAAACATCTCTGTGTAATGTTTGTATTTTCCATTGTATCTTTTCTGTTCTTTTACTGAAAAACGGTTTGCAGTAAATATTGTACAAGGTTAAAATCTACAAAGAAGTAAACAAGGTCACCGTTAAAAATAAGTTTCCTATCGCTGTTATTGATGGATTGTTAGATGAATTCCATGAAACAATTTTCTTTACTAAGTTGGATCTTCATTTAGTATATCATCAAACTAGAATGATTGACAAAGATATTCCCAAAACAACTTTTAGAACACATTAAGGATATCGCAATTTTTTGCTGATACCTTTTGTCCTTATTAATTCACCTTTCACATTTCAAAGTTTGATAAATTCTATTTTTAACCGCTTACTCCAAATATTTGTGATGATAATTTTTGATGATACACTAATTTACAACAAATCTTGAGAAGAGAATGTAAAACAAGTTGATAGGGTCTTTCAATTCTTAGAGGAACAAAAACTATATGCTAATCATTCCAACTGTGCCTTTGGGGTTCAAGAAGTGGAGTATTTGGGGCTATTATGTAAGTGAATCAATGCCACACCAAGAGACAATGAGATTGACATTTAATGTGAGTATTTTTTTTGTTTTGTTTAGTGCATCATAAGTAAGGCAAGTGCTCTTTTCTATGACAACATCTTTGAATGACTTGGATGATAATTTTATTGTCTAATCTAATTTCAAAGATTTTTTTTGTGAGGAAGGTATTGAAGAATTGTTTTTGATCAAACAAAATACTTCATAAATAATGAATCTATGTTATATTTTTTTCCTTTTTTATTTTATTATTATGTAATACATAAAAATGATTTAATTTTTTGATGAATGAAATGCCTTGATAAATATTAATATGATTAAATTTATTAACCATACTTAACTAGGAAGAACCACATACTATAACATATTTGTTGTTATTTATGTTGTTAGTACTTATTATTGAATACCCTAACTTCCTCCATACTTAACATAACTCTCTTACTACCTTTGAATTGTTCACTAGTGGATTTTTACTAGGACATGAGACTAGAGCAACTACAAGCTAGGGTTTGGTAGTCCCGACCACAACAAAGGACAACATGAGTACCAAGGGGGGAAGTAATGGAACCCCCTCAAACAAGAAGGTAGTAGTAGACATAGGGAAAGGCCCACGAGGTGTAGGTTTCATGGCACCAATGAAAAGCACCTCGGGATTAGAACCGAAAAAGAGTCAGGAAAGAAACCAGAGGAAAAGTGATGGCATGGGGGAAGAAGCTAGAGAAACTTGGAATGTTGTGCAAGAAACGACGAGCCCCAATGGGGAAGAAGGGCACAACCCATGTAAACCAAAGACAACAATGATACCCAAGGTAATACTGGACGATCCAAAAACACAACTCTACAGGGACCAGATGAAGACACATACGCTAATATGCAAGTTTTATATGGGTTTGTGGCCCATAGAAATAACGCTGTGAAATTGGATTAAATATCAATGGAAGCCAAGCGGAGAAGTGGATCTACACTAGGGCTCGAAAGGATTCTTTACAACAATTTTCATGAACCTGGAAGATAGGGATAAGATATTTGAGGGGGGACCATACTTCCACGCCTCAGCAGGACTGTACATGCGACCATGGAAGGAAAACTTCTCCCGAGAGAAAGAAAATTTAAAAAATGTACCTGTATGGATGAGAATTTACTCCTTTTCGTTAGATTACTGGCTACCTTCCACCTTTGAAGCAATAGGGAACAAACTGGGAAAATACGTGAAGACATCAGAAGGAACCCTAAAAGGACAATACACATCCTATGCAAGAATCTACATAGAGATGGATATGTCGGGGGCACTCCAGAAGCCATAAGCCTGGAATTCAGGGATGAGAAATGGATACAAAACATTGACTATGAGCAGATCGCCTTCAAATGCAGAAGATGTCACGAACATGGACACCTAATCAGAGAATGTCCGATCATTAAAAAACAAGAAGCAAAAAACACCAAACTACAGTAGGATGAGTATGGGTTTATAAAACCAAACCACAAAAACAAAGATAACAAGAAACAAAGTAAAACCTCAACAGGGAGCAATCCGGTGGCCAGAAATAAAACAGAAGGATGGGACAAGACCAAAAAAGGGGAGGAAGGAGGAAAGGAAAAGACAAAAGTTAAATAAGCTAGGAAACAAGCAACAAATGAGGATACAGATAGCCCAAGAAAGGAGATGGGACAGGGGGGTAGTGCAACTCCTATGGAAGAAGAAACCAAAGATACCCCCACCCCCATGCAAGAGGCAGATGGAGACGCGTAAATGACTCCAAGCGAGGTAGGAACATAAGATCTTGATCTTAGAGACATTGTGGAAAGGGAAGGGATTGATCTCCCGAACATACTGGAGCAATGGAAAAGGCAGGGCATAGACAATGTACCAGCAGAGCAACTAGAACACATCCAATACTTGTTCCTCCTAAGGGAGGAAGCCAAATATAGAGGGCTCAAGTGCACACACGGGGAGATAGGACACCTAGGAATCAAAGCAGGAAAAGGACAACCACAACTCTCACCCAAGCATACGAGAAGGAAAAAAGGCAGGAAAACAAACATCGTAGCCCTACAGGAACTAGGAGCTCTGCTGATAAACTCAGGTAAGATAAAAAATCTCTTTCCCAACTCCCCACCACATGTTTAAATGAAGATTATAACATGGAATATAAGAGGCCTAAATAGCCCACGAAAGTAGAGAATTCTTAGAAATAGAATTAGGAAGGAACAACTAGACCTCTGTTTCATCCAAGAGACAAAATGCACTGTAGACAAAATGGAAACAATCAACAAAAAACAATGGAGCAAGTACAATATGTTGGTTTTCAAAGAACAACAGATGGTAGGAGGTATCCTCACCTTGTGGAACTCACAAGTGATGAACCTAATAGTAGTCGAGGCTACTAAGCACACACTTTCGGTTAACATGAAAATCATTGGGAATACATAGACGATTCTATGCACTAATGTGTATGGACCCCAGATGCTAGAGGAAAATAGAAGAATGCTTCTGGACCTAGAAGACCTAGAAGCCCACTCCAACAACCTCCACTGGATCCTGGTAGGGGACTTCAACATCATCACATCACTTGCGGAGAAAAAAGGAGGCACCAGGAGATTGGATAGAGATGCATAAGAATTCTCTTGGAACAATAAACGGATAAACGGATAAACAGAGATGGTGGACATAAGAACCAATAATGAACTTTTCACTTGGAACAATAAACGGATAAATCAACATTAAGTTGCGACAATACTAAACATATTCTTGGTGTTAGAATCCATCATTATGTAGGGGTTAACCGTAGATTGCAGAATCCTTCCCTAGGGAGGGTTCTAATCACTAGCCAGTCCAACTGGAAGTAGACTTCCCAACCGCCCCGAAGAATAGACCATTCAGATTTGAGAAATTCTGGATTGAACACCCAACCTTCAAGGAGAACATCAACTAGTGATGGCGGGAGGAACAATCAAAGCAAGGGACATGGATGTTCAAACTCTATAAGAAACTAAAGTACATCAAATATAATCTCATGGAGTGGAACAAGGAATTTTTTGGCAACATAAACCAAGAGAAGAAAAATATTGAAGACAAAATGAGAAGACTCCAGGAAGTTTGCATAGCGGAGGGCTATACAGAGGATTGAAAAAAGGAAGATATCCAAATGACCCAGGAATGGGAAGGAAGATGCCAGCAGGAATAAATTCTATGGTGCCAAAAGTCCCGAATCAGATGGCTAAAGGAAGGAGAGAGGAACACCAAGTTTTTTCATAGAACAACCATTGCCAGAAGAGCTCACAACAAAATCCTGAAAATTAAGGATCAGGATGGGATCGAGCGAGAATCCCACAAGGAGATTGAAAATACCCTAGTAAGTCACTTCCATGGGATAGCCCAAGAACCCAACAAAGACCGAACGGAGGCCATCCAAAGGATAACGCAACACATCCCCCGTCTAGTCACCGAGGAACATAATAACAACCTAAAAAAACCCATGGCTAAGGATGAAATTGATCAAGTGATCCAGGAGATGCCCAATGGGAAAGCCCCAGGTCCATATGGTTTCACAATGGAATTCTTCAAATCCTGTTGGGAAGTGGTCAAACACGATGTTTATAGGGTGGTGGAGGACTCTAGACGGTCGACCTCCATCCTAAAAGCGTTAACTGCCACAATGATTACTCTAATCCCCAAAGAAAATGAAGCAAGGACCCCTGATTTCTACAGACCCATAGCTTTATGCAATGTGGTTTACAAGATAATCTCCAAAGTCATAGCCAATAGATTGAAACCCCTCCTACCCACACTAATTTCACAAGAACAAGCGGGTTTTGTGGAAGGACGACAAATCATGGACAACATCATCCATGCCCATGAGCTAATCCACACCTTTAAAATCCAGAGGATATGGGGGATGATAATACAACTTGACCTAGCATAAGCCTATGACAAAATTAGCTGGCACTACGTGGTTAAGAATATAGAAGCCTTTGGTTTCACCCAACACTGGATCAGCTGGATTATCAGCCTAGTATCAATGACAAGTTACTCACTCCTGATAAATGGAGTCCCAACCAAACCCTTCTGGCCCACTAGAGGCATCAGACAAGGAGACCCGCTATCCCCCTTCTTGTTCATCCCGATGATGCAAGGTCTCAATCGAAGCATAAAAAGCGCAACAAAAACAGGAGAAATAACATGCCTCAAACCTTTCGAAAACTGCTCTACTTCCACACACCAACAGTTCGTGGATGACATCTTACTCCATGGCATACCCACGGTCAAGGAAGCAAAAACTTTCAAAAGGATTTTAGAAGAGTTTGGGGAAGCCTTGGGAGCCGAGATCAACCATTCCAAATCGATGATCTACTTTTTCAACACCAACCCTACAATCCAAAGGAACCTGGCAAATATTTTGGTCTTTGAGCACAAAAATCTCCCAACTAAATACTTGGGCATCCCCCTAACAGACAAAGCATACAAAATGGAAACTTGGGAAGGAGTGCTCAACAAGATACAAGAGAGGGTGAAAATCTGGACATATAGATCCCTCAACCTTGTGGAGAGACTTGTACTGACCAAGACGGTTCTGCAAGCAATTCCAACCTATATGATGTCTGTATTTCCCGCCCCCAAAGGAATACTACAAAAAATAAGGACCATCCAAAGGGACTTCCTATGGCGAGGA
>ML779152.1:0-13805 GCA_009831015.1 Picea engelmannii | reverse complement strand
GGACTGGGTGACATGTATTTTTCGATAGTCCAATAGGACCCGAGGTAACATCTGTGAAACCATCAACAACTAGACTGAGAGTTACAATGAAAATGAAGAGGTGAATCTCTGCTGGACTCTCATTCCGGGGATGATCATATGGACAATATGGAAAGAAAGGAATCGACGAATCTTCAAGAATGAAAGCCTTCCGGAAGGGAAAATCAAAGAAAAAATAATCTCCATGACAAGAGAAACGATGCAGAGCCACAACTGCCAGAATGGGAAAGCACAACTCCCAGGTCGGGACTCTAGAGTCCTAGAATATTTTCACCTAAAAGATGAGCACAACCACACACAAATAGGATGACCACTGCAACTCCAAATAGGTGAGTGCAACTAGAATCCCCCTCCAACAGGGTCCCTCAAGTTGAATTTCGATGGGGCGACAAAAGGAAACCCAGGCATGACAGGAATGGGAGGGGTTATCAGGGATAGTGGCGGGAACATAATCTGGCTGTACGATGGGAGTATGGGAAAGTCAACTAACAACGCAGTAGAATTCGGAGCCCTGGATATCGGCCTCAAGATTCTAATCCGCGAAAGGATGAAAAACACTATCATGGAAGGTGACTCCACTCTGGTAATCAACACGGTGAAGAGACTCCAAAATGGCACTAGAGTGGGCAAAGTTCAGAGACACTGGCGCTTGGCACACTCCCTGCAAAAAATCCAGGAGCATATGCAAAAGATGAACACAATGGAGTTGTGTTGGGTACGCAGGTTAGCAAATGACATGGCATACATAATCGCTAATGAAGGGGTTAGCAAGGAAGGATCAGAGTTAGACACCACTTGGAGCAACATCCCAAATGGTCAATTCAAAACAGACTGCATACAACTAGAGACAAAAGACCATGATGACAGTTTAGGTACGGAAGGTCACATTGAGAGGAGTGGTACAAGGCCAATAGGCGGGCACGACGAATCCAGGAAGAATCTTCATGGCCAACACTCGATTACAAGTGACAATGCGGGATCAGACCACACAACAGATGGGGGTATGACATCAAGGTCACATCAGTAGGAAAAAGTGCAGGGTTAGTGCAGGGGAAAGTGAAAAGGGGACTCAACAAGCCGTGAGTGACGTAGGACAAAAAATGTTACCACACACCAGTAGGGTCACACCTCTCACAAGAATAGGTACTTGGAAGAGAAAATTTGGTTACACAACGAGCAGGGGCAATGGCCGACGCAAGGATAACGTACATATTGTCATGGTCACACATACAGAGACAGAGAAAAAGGACGGGAAGGACCACCTCTACGGGCAGACCATGATTGCAAGGATGAGTCCGTAGCAGGAGAATTTCCATAAGAGGCGAAGCACTAGGAATAGATGCAGTCAGGCAAAGCGCAACAACATAATCCACCACAAAAACAAGGGCCTGGAAAGAAGGAACCCCTGGGTTGATAGGAACATGAGGAGAATTCAGGGAAAGAACCGCCACAAGCCAACCAAATTGGTGCGTATGAAGAAAACACACATCAAAAGAAACACCCAGATGGAAGAAAATCCGACAAGCCATAGGAGGATTTCAAGGATTGAGCAAGCGACACAAGACGCCAAGGGCACCTTCCAGGTGCTGGTCGAACCGAAAGGAAAAGCGACCATCACTAGGTAGGAGAGGGAAATCACTGCCAAGTGCAAGGGCAAAGCCTGGGAGTAACTGAGCCAAGAAGCGGACTAGATAATGGACCCAGGGACCACGCAGTCCAGGGAAACCCTCTACATAAGATGATAGAGATGGCATGGCAGAAAAAGATGTTAATAGGAAAAGTGAGCACATAAAAGAAAGCCTCCAGCTGGAAGAGTAACAAGGACCAAAAAAAATTGCTAAAAGAAATCCCGAGCCGCCTCAACAACCTGGATGCTAGTACAAAACGAATTGCAGAGGACTAGAAGAACCAGAAGGAGAAGCTGGAGTGAATGGCTGGACAATTCCACTTATACTTGCACTACGCCCATCATATGAACATCACACTAGCTGATGGGAATGGAGCACCAGCCTAGATCACGAAGACCCACATGGTGGCCTAGAAGGAGGAGAGCAAGGACAAGGCGAAAGATGGAAATACGAATCTCATAATCATGGACTAGCACCGGGTTAGCCAATGATTAGTGAATGTTACTGGGTCAGTCTTAATTGCTGTCTTGTGTTTTTTATGTTTATGTTATGATTAGCTTGTCAAAAACTGGATATGATGGGACTGGACCAGTTTCCCAATGTGGCGGTGTAGCCATACCCCTCTGCTATCTCAAAGAACGCAACTACGGAACCCTTGGGCTGGTTTCCTTTTTGGCAGACCAGGGAGTTCCTCTTTTTGTATATTAGTCTTTTTTAGTAATATAGATACTCACACTCACTTAAAAAAAAAAAAAAAAAAAACATAACTCTCTTACTTCGATCTTCATTTCTTTATGTAGCATATCTAAATTTTGTTGTTATTTATGTTGTTAGTAGTTCTTATTGCATATCCTAACATCCTCCATACCTAACATAACTCTCTTACATTGATCTTCATTTCTTTATGTAGCATATTTTTATGTTGTTAGTACTTCTTATTGAATACCCTAACTTCCTCCTTACCTAACATAACTTTCTTATGTTGATCTTCATTTATTTATGCTGCATATCTAAATTTTGGTATGCTCTCTTCCTCTCATGGATTGAAAATAATGGAAGTGGGGAACTTGATTCACTTAATTAACATGCGTCTCTTATGACCATATATGTGAGGACTTACCATATGTGTTAGGACTTAATTCTCTAATTCACTGAATATTATTTCACTTGTTGACTCATAATGGAACACTAGAAATGATTAAGATTATTAGTGCGACATCCACAATTAACACACAATAACTGATTTATTACATCCCCCTATAAAAGGTGATTTATTATGGGCATCCTTATGTGCAAAAGTAATTCAAAAATATCAAGATCATTCTCTTTCCCATGTAAATTATAACAATTAGTAGGTTCCTTAAGGATATTATGTGTCACATGAGTAAGAGGACAATACAAATTTACTTTTGGAGATATAGCCTATGGAAGATAGGGTTTTTGGCTCATCCTGAATTCAATTTTAAACGAGTCATCTTGGGATATTTATTATAATTTTATTTATTTATTTGTTTATTTATTTTATTTATTTATTATTTTTTCTGGAAGGTTTCAAATAGTGAAATTTTGTGGAGACTAAGGAGACATATCATAGTATAGGTTCTCAAAATTTGAGGTTCTATTTTACTATAATTTCGGAGATATAGTCCATGGAAGACAAGGTTTGTGACTAATCCAGGAATCCATTATCTTAGCATTTTCATTGTAATTTTTTTTTTTTTGTTTGTTCTGTGAAGTTTCAGACTTTGAAATTTTCAGAATCTCAAGTTGACAAAGTGAAATACATGTGGAAATCTTTTTAGATATTGAATCATTATATTTTATGATATATTGCTTGTGGAAATTATGGTTTTTGCACAAGTTATTTTTTAGTGATTTTAAGAGATTTTTCCGTGGTTAGCAAGCCCATAATTTTTAAAGAATTTTTTCCATGGCTCCAAAGAAAGATCCAAAAATTAATTCACCAATCAAATCTCCACAAATATCCTCCATGACTCATGAATAAAATGAGGAGATACAAAACTAGCTATCCAAATTGAATAGTCAAATCAACGAATTGAATGATAGGTCAATGAAAATGGTTGATATGGATACTCAAACATAAATAGAAAGAAAGGTGGATGAAAATATGGAACAATTAGAATAGAATATGGAGGGAAATTTAGAACAAATGGAACAAAAAATTATATAAACCTTGAATGGAGGCTCCTTAAAATTGATGAGCTCTTCATACAGAAACACCTGCAGTTAGTCAAGTATCGAGGACAACACTTGTTTGAGGGGGGGGGGGTTGGCATGTTAAGAAATATAAAAATCCCCATGTTAAGCATAAAATCCCCTATTAAGCCCTAGATATTTAATTATGACATTTCTAGTGTTATATTTGTATGTAGGCTAGAGCCCTTCATTGTACCCTTTCATTATAATTATAACCTTCGCCTAGTCTTAGGATCATCTTATCTCATCTCGTACATCAAATATATTGTAAAAGGAGGTTACACGATTGAAGTGGACTGTTAGTCATTGAATTTTTATCATTCTCAAGGTGTTGGTTCATAACATTCAACATCAAAATGAAGGGCCCAACAAGCCTTGACCACTCATGTTGACTTGTCTCGTGTAAACTTCTATTGCATTTAGTTGACTCTGCAACCTCCCCAAATCAGGGGACAAGCTCCAATATTACTTCCAAAACTTTACCTCCAAACTTGAGGAATTCATCTAATTCCTTTGTCCATTTTCGTACTAGAATATTCATACATGCTAGATAGAAATTTTCTTTGTTTGTGTTTGGTACTTGGATTTAAATTTCCATAATAGACGACCAGTCAAATTTAGTTGAATTATGTAGATTTTGAAGTACACTATATCATTTAAGTGAAACTAGCCAAAGCTATTGAAGCTGAGCTTGGACTTCCTTGGTCGATTGCAATAATTGATCCAATTTGTCATTAACTCTTTGTATCTATTTTTTAATGTACCCAACCGCCCTTGTACACTGTTAAGATGGTAGGGTACTTCAAATTTTCCTTTCCCCTATTGAAAATATTGCTCTGACACCTTCTCATAACTTTCCCAACAAGCTACCCAAGCAGGAATCCACATTTAAAACCTCTGATACTATAATTTCTTTCTACCATGTTATCAATTAATTAATGCAGGCTAATATGACAATGTATGCTCAATCATACACAATTACATATGAATATTTTTATACATATAATAGAACAACATTCAAATTCATAATATACACAACATTCAATTAATAACACAACAACATTAAATTCAACATGATAAACAATTAACCATGACACTTATATTATGAAAATAAGACACCAACTAGATGCAGACGTTGGATATTCCACCCAACTGTGGGTTCTGTTGCATTTAATATTTTTACAATAGGCCACCCTCGAGATGGGGATATGAGTCCACAAGGATGAATTTTATCTTATGGATGGCTCTATTCCTCCCGTTCTGCCCAATTCCCAACAAATCATAGTATGCTAACTCCTACAACAATTCCAACCCAACAAATCTCTTTCCCCTTTAGCCTCCACAACCCAAGGAATGGGATCCCCTTCTCTACCATGTAGTCCCTAGAGAAATTCCCACTTCCCTACAGGGATCCAACACAAACATTCCATGAAATATCTTTGCTAGGGGGCTCCAAGAATTCTTATTTGTAATGGATTTTCTCAATGGCAGTATGTAACATCCCAACTATAATCCCCAATTTAATTAATGCAAATGGTAGATATGAATGTGGCTATGACCAAGTGATGTAATATGAAAATTTTATTTTTTGAATTTTAATAAATAAAATATGATTCCAGTTGCTAGGGGACATGGACAGAGATGGGGGATAAGTTTTCCACAAGAGAAGAGAGTGTCTAAGAGGGTTCTAAGGGGGGGAATTTTTTTATGGGTATTAATCCAAACTCACATTCATAAATTTTATTACCATTGTATATAAAACTTCTATTTCTTGTTTGAGTGCATGAGAGCCCGATCAATGAATACAGATAAGAGAGTGGGAGTGAGAAGTCACATCCCATAGTTATTTGGAGCATGGGGCTGAAGTACAATCAACATTGGGGAGTGTGAGAGTCAACATGCTTGGGAAAAGAGAGGAAATTTATATGGGGAAAACAATGGTTTTAGACAATCATGTTTTTGCTTGAGCAGGGGGAGGCAAAGTAAAAAGAAGCTCTAGAGATGGAGCAACAATGGAGGGTGATTTATGGAGAATTTTTGGAGTTGAAGACTAAAGAGGCAAGTTATCATGCTTACAGAAGAACCATGTTGTCAATCTTGAAGAGTGAAATCCTGTGTGAGTTGCACTGTAACAACAAGTTATTGTTGGTGTTTTATTGATAGTTTTCGTAGAAATGTGTTCTATTGAGTTCAAAGTAGTGAGATTCCTGGTTAGCTGTGCCAAAGAGACCCTGATAAACGAATGGGATACCTGATGGACTGAGAGCAATGAAGGGGTACATTATTTGTTTTGGGAAGGTCAAGAGGAAGAAAGATGGAGGAAATTCAGGATAGTTGTAGGAGAATGCTAGTAGAACGTGGGAATATCTAAGATGTGAGTGGATAGTGAGAGACAACCTATTTTGTGGATTCCTAGTCCCAACTTGGGGGTGACTTGCTGTTGAGATCTAGAACAACAAGTCTAAGTTTGGGTGGAATGTCTGTCCTGATCAACTGGTTGCACATTTTTTTTAAAAGATAAGTGTTTATCCGTGTTTTTTGTTATTTTATGAGCTAAATTGATGCATTTTAACTCTGTGTATGTGAATGGGTTATATGCCGCAGTGTATGGATTTAATTAGCTGCATTCATGCTTATTTTAGCATGCTGTAGCTGCACTTAAATTAATGACAACATAATGGTTAAATCTACCTGTAATCAGTAAGCTACAAGATTAGTTAGATTTTTATTTATTTTATTTTATGTGTAATTTTGCATGGTAATGTTTCTTGGTTAAGTTGGGGGACATTACATATTGGTATCAGAGCTCGAGGTTCAACATTGAGCTTGTATGGGCTAAGAATCAATGTGAATCGGGAATATTCACTGTTACAAATTTTGATTTGTGAGGATTTTGGGGGAAAATGGTGAACCTGAGTTAAATCCCCAAATTATGACTAGATTTGAGTTTAATTTGCCTCATAAAAATTGAAGAGAGGATTAATGGCGTCAATCTGCAGGTTGCAAAGTTATTTTTGGCATGGGAGGTCGAACTTTGTGTTTTAATGGTGACTGAGGAATTGGAAAATATATGGCCCAAATCGTTCCGACATTAGGAATCAGAAACCAAGATTCATTCTAAAACGAGTAAAAACTCCCAATTGAACATACAAATTTTTTTGGAGGAATTATAAAATTTTCAAAAAAATTTATAATTTCAGAATTTTTGAAAATTTTCGTACCATGATTACGTGGATCATATCTTGAATGGGACTGGCAAAGTCAATGGTGGTAGAGGGTTGGGGTCATCGAATAGAGTTTGGTGAACTAATGACTGAGATCACTCGAATATTGAAGATCGACAGTCTAGATCCAACACAGGCTTAGGCATAAAGAACCTAATTCAATAGTTTTGTGGGAGAAATCTTGCAGTGAAAAGTCTCACAGACAAATATTAATGGTGCACAATGTGACAAGGATGTGGGAGAAATAACAATGAGGAAAGGCCACGAGAAGAGGCTCATGGGAAGGGTCTCATAGGAGAACACTCCGTGGACGAGATTTCACGAAGTTAAGCCTGTTCGGATTGCAGGCCATGGGTCATGGGAAAAAATCAATAACATACCACTTGAAAAGGCTGTGTGAAAGGATCACAAGAATAAGCTTGCAGACAAATTCCACGGGAGGAATTTTTTGAGAGAAAGTCTACAGGAGGAATTTCATGGGAGAAGGTCCATCGAAAAAAGGTTGCGAGAGAAAAGTCCACGAAGGTAAAATCCCGATGGGCTTATGGGATGCGGGTCACAGACAAAACTTAATGGGAGGGTAAGTTACCACTTCGTGGGGGAAAATGACACGAAGCTAATCTTGATAGGCTTGCGGGGTGCGGGTCGTGGGAAGATCATAAAAAGGTGCTAGCTTGTCACCCTACAAGAAAAGGTTCGTGAAGGGTGTTTCCCAAAAAGCTTGCGGGTTGCGGGATTCATGGAAGTTAAGATACATGGTAAGTTGATATTCTTGATGGAAAAAGAGATGCAAATCTATTTCCGATAGGCTTGCAGGTTTGGATTAATAGACTGTTACAATGGTAAATTAATGATTTTTCTAAGAAAATTTTCATTTTTTTGAAGGTCTTCAACTTGCAGAGGCATTTTGAGGGGTTCAATTTTTACAAAACTGTATGTACCTAAAGGACACATAGTTTTCACTACTTGAATGAAATACCTCAGTGAGATATTTCCAACGAGCTATTCTGGGTGAAAAACAATGCTCGTAAGAGAAAGTTACAACTGAAGTAATACATGATATAATTTGGTACCAATTTACTTCCAGAAGACATAACTCCTTACTCAAATGTTAGTTTGGGGCACATGAATAGTCTATGGAAACATCATGGACCATAGAATACATCCAAGGAGATATATGTGGAAGATGGGTACTCGGAACTGTACAAGAAGAGAGATAAGACACATGTATCATACATGGATAAAAATGGGAAAACGATCAAAACTTTTGTAGGCTGTATCTATCAGCCCGAAGCCCAGATAAGGGTGGAATTTTGACAGATCGTTCAAAAAATATGCATGAATAAAACTAATTGGGATTTTGTAAAAATTCCAAAGGAGTTGGTGTAGGGGTGCTTAAATAGGGATACAATTTCCAATTCAGGAGAAAGTGCAAAAAGGACAAAGTTGTCATTTCTAGATTACTGCAGATTTTGATTGGAGCATCAATTTGATAATATGAGAGTTTCTATGAATATAGTATAAACATTATTATTAGTGTATAATACAAACATTTCCTTGGTTCCTAACATATTTACCTCTGTAGGTGGCCAAAGTTGGTGTTTGATATTATTCTGCACTAGGGAGAAAGGTGCACAAGAGGGGTAAGGTGGCGATATTCAATTTCCCATAAATTTCTACTCAAAGATTATATTTGAGAAAATTAGTAGTCAATGGAAAGCTAATGAAGAATATAATCACCGTATGCATCTCGAAAAGAGATCAAGACAAAAATTTGCAGTCAAATCATAAGAAGATGACCAATGACCATTATAGAGAACAAAATTTATGCATTCTTTTTTCAGAACCACACACACACACACACACACACATAGTCTAATAGAAAATTTATTGCATGCACATTTTCTTGCATAATTAAGAGGTTCAGGAGGGTATTTTGGTTCTTGAATAAGAACTACAATCATGGAGGATTCCTAGAGGTATTATGGTTATGAGGAATAATTCAAAAGGATGGATGGTAGCATGGAAATTTTTGAGACATAATCCAATGAAAGAAGAGGCAGAGAGGAGCTTGTTGAGCTGGATGACACTATGATAATCCTATAGAGAGAAGGGCATAACTACATGGAATATAATGAGAAGATTATGAAATCTTAGGAGGAGTTGCTATAGAGTCTAAATATTTTGCACATATAATTCAACAAGTATTCTGGTTCAAAGCAAATAGCTAGTGCGAGACAAGTGGCAACATCCAGAGCCCATAACAGAAGGGATGAGCATGGGAATGACATGAAGTCAAGGAGTATGATCAAGTGTCTTCATTCTCTAGATCCATCCACTAAGAGAGCTTGTGCAAGTTCAAGTATAGGGATCAACCCAAGTGTGTCTCCTATCAGGAAGTAGAGGAGAAGGCCCGATTCATACATCTTGTAGGGTGAACTCAGGAAAATCAAGCCACTAACTTTTAATGGTGATCATAAAAAGGGAGAAGAGGCTGAAGCATGGACGTTGGAAATGAATAAATATTTCTAGCTTTATTATCTCAAATTTAGGTTTATTTTCATATTTATAAGAATCCAAAACATAATTTCTCTTCACAATTTCATTCTTTCCCGATGATGGACCACAATTCTTGGTTTGAAACGTAAAAAATAAAATGATTGCTATGATTCCGAAAAACCTTTCAAACAATGAATGATTATCCCTCAAGGGTAGAAACAAGAATTTCATCCTACCACCTGCAAGGAATGGAAACCATGTGGTGGGATCAACTTAAGCAAGCCAAACACCTTGATGAGAAGAAGGTCTCATGGAGGCAGTTCGAGGGATATTTCTAGGATAAATATTTGTTAGAGTATTACTATGAAAGGAAGATGAAAGAGTTATTTGAAATTAAGATGGGAAGCATGAAAATGGATGAATACAAGAATATGTTATTTGAATTATTGAAGTATGTGGGCTTCATAAAGGATGAGAAGGTCAAAATCCAAAGGTTTCTGAGTGGGTTACCTTCTTTCTATAGTGAAAAGATACACTATGACAACCCCAAGACATTGGAGGAGGCCATAAGGAGAGAAAATCATCTTTATGAGTAGAGAAGAGGGAGGCCATTTTTCCAAAAAGCTTGCAATGACAAGATGAAGGGTAAGAAAGAGCAAAGGAAGAAAGGTTTTAAGCCACATTTTTTCATAAAAAACTCACAATCAAATAAGCAAGTTTAGACAAACCAAAATGAGCATAGGATGGTATATTCATTTGGTAAAAGGCCAAGGCAACAATTTGTAAAATGTTGGGGATGTGAGGGAGATCACTTATATAGGGAATTCCCTCACAAAGGAGAAAGAATGAGAAATGTCCACAACATTCAGAAGGATAAAATAGTTGAAGACACGGGAGGAAACATGCCAAGGATTTATGCAACATTGGACAACAAACTAGCAAAATATAAAGCCCCCATGATTGAAGTGGAAGGTAAGATTGATAACCGACCCATAGAAATTTTAATTGATTATGGAGCTAGCCATAGTTACATAAACTCTAACATTGTTGAAATATTTCACTTACAAAGGAGTAAGCATAATAAATATTGGTTAGTTCAGTTAGCCATAGGGTCTAAGAGGAAAATAAATGAGCTGGTTAAATATTTCCCAATAGACATGAATAGACTCAACATAAAGGTAGATGCAAAAATCATACAATTGGGTTCATATGAATATCTAATTGGCATGGTTTGGTTAGAAAAACACCATGTTGTTCTAGACTGTTATGAAAATACAATTAGTTGTCTTGATGAGGTAGGATAGTAAGGTAAGATTCAAGGCATTCCAAGAGCTATAACTGTTATAGAAATTTCAACCATGTAGCTTAAAAGAGTTTCAGGAAGGGATGCTAGATTTTTGCAACCCATATGGAAGAGGTAGTCAAAGATAGAATGCCAAGTATTGAATACCGTTCGGTCTTGAGGGATTTTGAAGATGTTTTTGAGGAAATCCCAAGATTTTTTCCAAAGAGAGACATTAATTTCTCTATTGATTTGGTGCTAGGAGATGGCCCAGTGTCCAAGACAACTTATATAATGGACACACCATAATTGAAAGAATTATAAATGCAACTTGAAAATATGTTAAAGAAGGGGTATATACGCCCAATAATGTCACCTTGGGGAGCCCCCAATGATTTTTGTGAAGAATAAAGAAGGAACCTTAAGGTTGTTTATTGATTTCAGACAACTAAACAAGGTCACCATAATGAACAAATATCCTTTTCCAAGGATTGATGATCTATTCGATTAGTTGAAAGGTGAAAGAATATTTTTCAATATTGACTTAAGGTCAGGTTATCATGAAGTGAGGATAAAGGAAGAAGATATTAGCAAGACAACCATCATAACAAGATATGGGCATTATGAATTTACGATAGTTCCATTTGGGTTATCAAATTCCCCAGTTGTTTTCATGTGCCTGATGCATGGAGTATTCAAGGAATACCTAGACAAGTTTGTGATTGTGTTCCTAGATGACATACTCATCTACTAAAAAAAAAAATAAGAACATGAGAAACATTCAAGAATGGTGCTGCAAGTTTTAAGACAAAACAAAGTGTATACCAAGCTAAGTAAGTGCATATTTTTATCAAAAGAATATTAATTGCACAGGGCATATTATTTCAATAGATGGAATAGTAGTTGATCTTGAGAAGATAGAGGCCATTAGAGGATGGAAAACACCAAGAAATGTGATATAGGTTAGATCATTCATGGATCTTGCAGGTTATTATCGAAGATTCATAAGAGGATTCTCAAATATTGCAAGTCCAATCACTTCTTTGCAAAAGAAGGGATTGGAATTCAAATGGATTTCCGAGTGTGCAGAGAGTTTTCAACAACTAAAAGACATTTTGACAAGTGTGCCAATATTAAATATTGCATATCCAAATGAATATTTTGTGGTGTGCACTAATGCGTGCAAGGAAGGGATCAATGGATTCCTGACTCAAAAGGATCATGTGGCGTGCTACAAGTCTCGAAAATTAAAAGAGCATGAGTTCAATTATGATAGATATGAATTGGAATTAGAAACCTTTTTTCATGTGCTAAAATTGTGGAGACATTACCTCATGGGGCGAATATTTGAGCTAAGGACAAACCACTATGGTCTAAAAAAATTGTTTGTCCAACCAACATTAAATGCCAGAAAAACTAGATAGCTCAAATTTCTTAGTGAATATGACTTTGAAATTAAACATATCAAAGGAAAAGAGAACCAGGTGTCTGATGCACTCAAGATGCATATTGTAGCCATTATCACATACATGACTGATTTGAAAGACAAAATTTTAGAAGCAAAAAATTCAGATCAACAATATTTGAAAATAAAAGAAAAATTATAGCAAGACAATTTACAACATATTTAATATTATGAGCTACAATAGGATGAAATCCTCATGTACAATGGCAAGGTATATGTGTCGAATTGTAGAGAGTTGAAAAACATAGTGCTGAGAGAAATGCACAATGTGCCATATGTTGGGGACCCAGGATATCAAAAATCAATTGTAGTTCTAAGAAGCCAATACTTTTGGCTAGGAATGAAGAAAGAGGTGGCTGATTACATAGCCAGGTGCCTAGAATTCCAAAAGGTGAAGACTGAGCATAAATGTCCAACTGGGTCATTACAATGGATTTTATGACTAAGCTGCCTAAAACAATGAAGCAACATGAATCCACCATGGTGGTGATGGATACATTGACTAAGGTTGCACATTTTATTCTAGTATATACTACACACAAGGCAACAAATATTGTTGAGATATACATGAAAGAAGTTGCCAGGCTGCATGGAGTGCCCAAAGAAATAGCTTCAGAAAAACATCCCAAGTTTACCTCTGATTTTTGGAAGGGTTTGTTTCAAAAGATTTGGGACAAATTCAAATATGAGTACAACATATCATCCAGAGATAGATGGGAAAATAGAGAGGAATAACTGTTACGAGGAAAATGTCTATGCCTAGGGGTAAACCACAATAGATGGAATGACACCCAAAAATCAACTCTAAACTCAAGTATGCTAGATAAATAGAAATGATAACAAGAGAAGGCTAAAATCCTACCTCGTTCAGACGTCCGAAGAAGACCAAAGATGAGAGCACAAGTAAAATCTTGATTCCTACAACTTGTTCTCAACATAAAAGATACACAAGAATATAGAAACTATATAGAATGTTAGCATATAAAATAGCATAATCCATTAACATGCATAAAAAATACGCCCATGGAAAGTAATACAAATATTTGTGACATATAAATGGATGAGAAAAGAGTAAAGAGTATTTCTATTAATGTAATCAACATAAGTACATAGGTGACAAACTTCTGTAATGACACATATCGAAACTGAGAAACTAAGTCCCTCCAGTCGGGCCTTCACCACTTCAATCCTCTACAAAGGCAAACTCACAAGTAGTAGGAGTAATTGAGTTTCTCCTTCTCAAGATAGGAAGATCTTGGGGGATGAACACAAGAAGCTCATACTTTCAAGGACAAAGGGATGCAGACTCAATATGAAGTGAAATTTCTCCAGAGTGTCTTTGCACTCAATGATGAATGTATTCAAGGCTTGTATATGGCTCAATTTATAGCCTCCAAATGGAATTAAAGGGTCGATTCAGAGCGTTTCCAATATATGGAAGGTCAAGGATC
>ML779151.1:548014-585665 GCA_009831015.1 Picea engelmannii | reverse complement strand
ATATTTAACCAAATTTTGAAGAAAATTGATAAAAAAAAATATTAAAAAGAAACCATGTATTTTGTGAAATTAATTTGCCTATGGAATAAGTTTATTGTGGATATTGAAATGAGTTCATGAATCTTGAGTTTTTCTATGAAAATTATTTAGAAAATTATTCTAATTACAATATCAAATCATTATAAAGAAGTTCACTCATTTAAATTTTAAAAATAAGAAATCAAAGTTTAAATCGTGTCATGTTAAATTTAGTATACAAATTAGAACTTTTCACAATTCACATAGAAACCAAATTTAAGATATTATTTATATATCATTAAATATGTTATTTATAATTATTAGTAGACATTATGAGACCAATATATATCAAAAATAAAAAAATTTAAAAATTCTAAATCAAATTTATATATATTTTAAATTAAAAATATATTTAAATAGTAAAAAAAATTTTAATATATATTAAAAAAAAAATTGAATCCTTCCTCGATATACGTGTCTCTTTTCTATTCCACAACATTTCCGGTTAAATAACATAAAGATTCAAACCCTGGCAGAATTTACTACAACCTTTTTCATTGTACGTGGCAGTGTTTAATTGGGTTGACAATGTTTAATTGGGTGCAGAATGTGTCAATAGGGTGGCAGTGTTTAATTGGGTTGGCAATGTTCAATTGAGTGCAGTGTTTAATTGGGTTGGCAATGTTTACTTGGGTGTAGAATGTGTCAATAGGGGTAATGTTTAATTGCTAGATGGCCATGTTTGATTGGTTGCGAAAACCCGAAAATGAACTCCCCCTAAAAGAACGTCTTCCGCGTAATAACCAGTTTTAGCCTAATGATTTTGTTTTCTTTCTTTCTTACTTAAGATTCTGAAGAATCTCAACGAAGAGGAGAGCACGTTCAAATATTGACTCGAGCCCGTGGAGATAAGGGGAGCCTCGTAATTACATACGTAATATGAATGTTCCAGGACTATAGAGTAGTGAATTTCCCATCTTCTTGGGCTGCTACCTTTCAGTGACCACGCCACCTTTCATTAATGAATTTCCCATCTCATGGTGCTGCTTCCTTTTTGCTATCTCTGTACCAGGATCTGCTAGTAGATCTAAAAATGGAAGGTTTCAGTGGAGATTTTATCTATACCAATGCTACTGGTTTGGGAAATTATTTCACTCTGCTCACATGATTCAATGGATTTGGAACTTAAATCACAGAGTTGTAAATAATTTACTGATTTAGTTGTTTCTGATTCATGAAGATGGATTAAATCAATGAGTGGGTCATTAATCTATTCTTTCTTCATTTTTCTTTGTAAAATCTATTGATTTTCTAAATTGTCTAATTTTAAGATTTTTTTGGAGTTGGAAAATAAATCAGCGAGTTGGCAAATAGATCAATGAGATTTTTATTTTTTTTAATCTTTCCAAGAATATAGTAATTCTTAAGTGTCGAGTTTTAGCATTAAAATTTACAAATCTTGTAGTGAAGTTTTTATCAAAATCAATTTTATGTTATTCTTAAATGATGTTTTTAAATATAAATCTATATTTAAAAACATCATTTAAGAGTAACATATAATTGATTTTGATAAAAAAAACTATAATTTAATTTTTCATTTAATGATCATAAAACATATGTTACTTAATTTTTTTCAGGTTCATCTAAAATGTAAATTCAACATATATTATAGACAAACTTATCATTTTGCATAACAATAATCCCATTATGAATAATGCCCAGACTCTACGCATAACATAATCATAGATGATAGCTTCATGAAGCTCATAGATAAGATCCCTCTATAGACAATTCTTGTTGTTGGGTACCTTTGAAATTAAGAAAAGACTTGATACCATCCCAAATCCGTTGCTCATACTCTGAATTGAACCCGTCACGAGCTCAAATTGCAAACCCAGTGATCAACCATAAACTAAATCCATTACTATAACAAAGATCGTACATGATCATCATTTAAAAAAACAACATATGCCAAAAGACCGAAAATAAACATGCTCAAATTTCAAACCCAATGATCAACCATAAACTAAATCCATTACTATAACAAAGATCGTACATGATCATCATTAAAAAAAGCAACATATACCAAAAGAATGAAAATAAGCAGGAAGTTTTTAACTATGGATGTTAAGTTGTACATTTAATTATCAATCCAGGGTTCGTATGGAACTTGCGAACTGTCATGCACAATCTATGCAAGAAGAGTGTTGTTTCGACTACGACGTTGTAGCACTTTAATATCACAATCCAAAGATTCATAATATTTGATTAAGTCACCAAACTATGCATATGGCCTAAGTTGCTTTGTAGAAATTAAAACACACTTGCAGGAATTGAAATCACACTTGCGGAAATTGAAATCACACTTGTGGGAATTAAAATCACACTTGCGTGAATTAAAATCACATTTGCAGGAATTAAAATCACACTTACAAAAATTGAAATCACGCTTGCGAGAATTGAAACTTGTGTTATGATATATTGGTGAATTTCTTGAGTATTGTGAAGGTATTGTATTGTTGCAACAATTAAGTGTTCATTCATTCAATAAAATCAATCCAAAATCGCAAAGACTAAAGTTAGAGAGAATTAGAAATTAAACAAAATAAGTGCACCTACAAGCGGAGTTCAACAATGTGTGTTATAGTAGGGAAGTTGCAACACGGAAATAAATCCAACAACTAAGTTGCAACAATGCGAGTGACAACAACATAACTTTGTTATAATCAAAACTGAAGTGACTCGAATTGTCATAGTGAAAAGTGCAAAATGATTGTGATATTACAAGAATATTTTAATTGCAAGTCAAGACTAGAAAATCAAACCACACCTGAATCGTAACAATGTTCTGTAGATCCAAAATTAAAACGAACTGAAAGATAACTCTGAAATCCAAGAAACTATACTATAATTCTAGAATGTCAACAAACCAGAAATATGTCGGCAATATGTGAATGAAGTTATGAATCTCGAATTATAGCAATTGAAAGCAACCAACAATAGAATAAATTTAACAGAAGTAAAATGCTAATTCTAATCCTATTGTTATAGGAAGTACATGACTAAGGAGGAGACCCTACCTCCTTAGGCGAGGTACTGGGCTACAGAACCAAAATCACATGATCAATCAATACATCAACATGCAATTAGAAGGCCAGAGCCAAAATTATATTGTCGTAGTATGAAAGATACAATAGAAATAAAATGTAATTACGAGAATAACTCTCCTCCCCCTCAGCTCTAGGGAGCCAAGGTTTTTATACAACACGACTATTGTTCTAAAATTATACAAACAAAAGATGGACAATCCTGAGAATTTGGTTGTTCATCCGGTTACAAAAATTCTTTCAAACTTTAGTGGGAATCATGTGTATGTTGACTGGATAGGTAATTGATTCCTCCTTTATACGCCCACTTTCCTCATGTCGCCTTTCTCTGTGAAGATTGTCTTCCAACTTCCAGCTCCCAACTGCCAGCTGCAACATTGATCGTTGTGCTGGTGATATTTATTTGGAGTCATAGAAACAAAAAGTGTGCTCGGAGTTGCAACGTTTTTTTTTGAGTTGTAACAACTACGAATGCACCTTGAGTTGCAGCAGTTGGTTCGCGCCCAGAATTGCAACAACTTGGTTTACGTCTGAAACTGTATCACTTAGAATTGTAACAAAGAGATGTTGCAACCACTTTAAGGTGTTGCAACTACTATATTCTCCTATATAACAATATTAATGACTTAAAATAACGAGTTCCTCCTAAGAATTATGCAAAAATAACACAATAATGTCATATGGGATAAAAGTCACACCTTAGTGGTAAATGAGGTGAACTCAATAAACGAAGTATCAAAAAGAAAAGTGATTAACATAAAGTGGTAAGAAAAATAAGTATAGATGGGTGCTAAAAGTAAGCCATTTTAAACACCCGTCAATATACATAATGCATAGAATAGTGCATAACATAGACAAAGCACCCTTACAAGATATAATATAATTGTTGTTAATTATTGTGTCTATTCGTATCAATGTACAACTTAAGTTGTATTAGAGAAGTTTGTGTGAATTCTTCAATTGGATTTATGAGGCCAAAAGTACACTAAGATATTTGCAAGCCTCAAGATTGAATAAATTAAATATATTTTTAATAAACTATTTATAATATATGTAATATAATTTTGAGGAATATACTTTTAATAAACTATTTATAATATATGTAATATAATTTTGAGGTTGTTATAGAAGTAATAACTTTGACCATTGTGACTTAAGTATATAATTGAAAATGTAATTTTGGTCTCGAATGTGATTGAAACAAGTGCTTGCCCATGCTTACGTAAAATTAAGCCTACACATTAATGTTTCATCTATACAACAACATATGTTAAAGTAGATAGATATCTATATGAGAAATTGAGGTTATTTCGAAAACAAATATTTAGAAATATCTTAAAAAGAACAAACGCTTCATTAGAGATGAGTGTAGGACTTAGGAAGTGAGGGTGTTAACTATTCTTGCATTTATAATCATTCATTGATTATTTTCATCATTTTATATACTTTATGTTATGGGATAATAATTGTGTGCATGTGTTAATTGGGTTTAGTTTGGGTAGTTCAGAAGAATGATTGTTATTTTCTCCATCCAAATTCAATTTTAACATGTTAAATTCTTAACGAGTATATTATTAGAATGACTTCTATCTCTCTTGTTGAGAGGCCTTGTACCATGAAAATTCTATCAATTCCAAAATTACTATACCTAATGTTTTTGGTTAACAACAATCTATTTACAAGATTATGCATGTCAAATGCTATAGCCACTGTTGTGATGTTGTGATTAGATTTTTATATTTTACTTCAGCAACAATATGCATTTAGACATAATTTGTTTCTCTTCTATCATCAAGATACTCAACAGTGAACAATTTGTTTCTTGGCTAGGTTAATGTTTTGTTGGTGTTACACGTGAAATTGGGAAGCTTTAAATAACAAAAATTATGCAGCTTATCCTTAGCAAATTCAAATAGAATATTCTGAGCAGATTTTAGCACGTTGCCTTAATATAGATAATGAAACATCAGTAAATTAAATTGAAATTACGTGTTTATATAGATTTTGTTTGAAACAGTGACGCAATGTGTTTTTAAATGAAGTGATGTGTTTTTAAATGTAGAAATGTTTAAAGTATAAAAATGATTTGTTTTTAAATGATAGAAATGTTTAAAGTATAAAATTTTATAAATATGGAAATATTTATAATATTCAAAATATTAAAATGATGATTTTTTTTTATAATATACAAAATCCTTAAAAAACTTATCAATTTAATATTTCTAATGAAAATCTTAAAAAAAAAAAAAAACTTATCAGTTCAATATTTCTAAACGTGAGATACTAATATACAAAATCCTTAAAAATCCTATCAATTTAATATTTCTAATGAAAATCCTTAAAAAAAAAAAAACTTATTAATTTAATATTTTTAATGAAATATTTCAAAAGATACATAAATCTGCCAAGTATATATGTAAATAATTAGAATTTGTTCTTGACAATTCAACTTAAAAATTTGATATATTATTTCAATGAAAAAAAGAAAGTATTTTTAAGATTAACAAAGCTAAAAAAATAACCTATAAAACATATTGTTTTTCCATCTTATTATTCGGCTGCAAGGATCTATGTCACATTTTATAATGTTTTCTCAAAAACTCATTTTAATTTTTGGCCACTTCCTTTGCTTGTGGCGGAGATGAATGATATTTTGTTAATTACTAATTATAATTATAAATTTTGATTTGATGAAATAATTGGTAAAGTTAGAGGAATGATATTTTGTTAAGTATTAATTATAATTATAAATTTTGATTTGATGAAATAATTGGTAAAGTTAGAAAATTAGTGTTTGATTATTAAATTTTTTAAGTATAAATATTTTATTTTAATAAAATTGAAATTAAAGATAGTTTAATCATTTTGTGAATAGTTGTAAGTTGAATGATGAATTTGCACCATCAAATTTGAATTGTAACCAAACTTATTCATAATGATTAGTCTTATTTTAATAAAATTGTTTAGGTTGATTTTTAAAAGAAAAATTGGATCAAGAACACTCATAAAGAGCTAAAGGACATACAAGGTTTAGGAATCAATTTGATGTACCTTACTAATCTTAGGGATATTGTTGAGGATTGTAGAGACAAAAGTATGATATCATTTGTTGTAGCCTAAAGTTAGGCCATGAAAAAGACTAGAAGAAATTCATGGGATCGTCCTTGAACTCCATGGTGTTGTGATTACATTTTATAAAAATAACATTGTTAAGAAATGCAATAACCATTAATAAATAGATATTAATTGTGATATTGTTGTTAAACAAGGTTGTCATTTTTATCCTACATTTTTTTGCATCTATATCAATGAAATTCAACAGTGTTTAGAAGAATAAGGATGTATTGAAATTAACATGGTTGTACTTCTTGTTGTCCTTCTCTTATACACTAATGATATTATTATCCTTGCAACAACCATTGAAGAACTTCACAAGTAAATTTGAAGTTCCCCACCAATTTTACAAAAAATTATCAACTTGACATCAATATCAATAAAATCAAGATTGTGATAATTAAATCTAAAAAAATAATTTATCCTTTGATTTGGTATGGTGATAACATCTTCAAAGAGGTGCAATATACTTAGGTGTCGATTACATTAATCGTAAATGAATTGTAACCACAATGTAAAGAACATAGTCACTAGTGGTTTGAAAGCTAATTAATGTCCAAAAACAAATGTTGAAATGTTGATTTTTTAAATAGTGAAAAGGTTTTCTTAGAGATATAACCTTCATATCAATAATTGATGAACTAATGACTGAAAAATAAATCTTGATATCGAAAAAAATTTAAAATCACATGGCATTCCCATAATAAATTGTAATTTAAAAACTATATACCATAGTTGAAAACTCCAAAAAAATGTCATTATTACTAACAAGAAAGGATTGTTCTTTGTAGGGAAAGAAAAATGGGGTCTCTTTCAAATAATGGGCCTTATGATGTCCCTCTTGAGCTAAAATTGGACAATGCACACATTGGAAAAATTCATAGGCATAGGAAGCCTTGCATATTCAAGTCGAAGGTTAATTATTAGTCCCCGTTGAAGGCCGGGACTCTAGCATTCAATTCATTGTTGACCGTCAATTACTTTAGCTTTGACTAAAAATATTTCCATGCTTTCCAAACTCGTACTTAGGCCAAAATAAATAGTTATTTTCTTATAATATTTAAATTTATTTTATCAAACATACTATTAAATAAAAAAGTCGATGTCTTTGTTAGAATAATGTTGATGTGATCATTTAACCATAGACAATGCTACACCATTGTCACCCAACCATAGGCACAAATCTACCCCCAAGCACCTTAACTTTTGACAGAAAGAATGATTCCATGAAACCACACCAGAACTAACAAATAACCAAGAGATCACACTTTCTCCAAGGGTAGCTCACAAGAGAAAGTACTAGAAAGACTAAACAAGATAAAACCATACAACTGCAGCGGTTGGTTGCTCCTCCTCCAAACTTGCGCACTATTTCTGGTTTGTTGAGTGAGAGTGAGTGAACCAATGAGCCAAGACGTCCTCTATTTATATTAATATGTCCAGTGAATTTTATGGCTGGGCCTACCTGACTTTCTAGTAATTATATTTTTTGTTTATCTTTTTCATGTGAGGCCGACTTGTCTTCCTAGAGGATAATACCTTAATATTATATATTTTGTTGAGATGACATGTCTTCTACGGTTTTCACACATCTATTTAGGGTTTCTCTCGCTTATGAAATAGTCTATTCTAGTCAAAGGTTACATATGGAGGTTAATACTTCCCGTAACTACGATAATATCAACACTCCCTCTTATCTAGAGAGATATTAATGGTCTCAAACACATCCATCCATATTCACATGGCATGGGAAAGACTCACATATTCTTGTATACCATTCTACAGGTAGCATCATCATAGATCAAGTGACGAGTATCATCATCACTATCAACATCATCTGGTAGCAATCTAGAATAAAAAAATATCGTCGTACTTGTTCTTGGTATTCTTTTGTCATAGACAATATCAAAATATCCATGAGCCTCATTTAGATATATTGATGATCCATCTCCACCACCAAGTGTCTATCACCTCGGGTCATTCTTGTCCCATGACAAGAATCATGACCTCATCGGAGCGACATTCACCTCATAGTTGATCCTCTCATAGGATCACTCCATGAATGCATTTAGCTCTATGATATCAGACACATGTGTCTAGCACCTCGGGTCATTCTTTTCCCATGACCTACTCGTGATTTAACTACTCACCTACTCGTGAGAGTTTCAAGGCCCGATGTAATTCACACATAGGAGATCTAGCAACAACTTGAATCTTCAGTTCGTCTAAGATTACATATGGGCCTATTCCCACATGGTTTGTCTGATCAATCTTGGAATATCGACATGATGTTGCAATCATCAACACATCCCCAGGGAAACATTTGCATTCCTTCCAAGTTGTCCCAGACAGAGGCTTCGTGCAAATTTCAACTATCTTCTCATCTTTGGATATGTGATGGAGCCTCATTGCTCCTTCCTGCACCATGTCTCTGATGAAGTCCTGCAAGATCCTTCGAAAATCCACATTTCTTCATATCTTGCGTCATTGACTATGATATATGATTGGTTCCTATAGATATCTTCTTCCTTTCTTGTCTCGAAATCCTTCTCGATCCAAAGATGAAGTAGCACCCTAGGTGTTAGATCTGTCTTTTGCACTTCCAATCCAAAAAATGTATATCCCGACAACCATACTTCATCATCAGATATCAATCATACATATATGTACAACATAGGTACCTACATGTTCTTTTGTAACCCAATAATATAGTCATGGCTCAACCATATACTGGCAGAAGGTGCTCTCTGCAAAGGAAATGTCTATTTTGTCACACAACTTCCCTAGATGTGTCATCATAGGTGTGGCCATGGAATTCCTGTCCATCATGCTAAACCTCTTTAGTATCCTCACTTAAGATCTCATCTAGTGCCAACCACGCTTCCAATCCAATCAATATCCTTCATCTCAAACTCTAAAATCAACTCCCTCTATCTGAGAGAATCCTCGGACCACACTTTTGTCTGTTGCATGCCCCTTTGCATTCTGCAAAGTGTTCACAAAACTATGATATCTTCTTCTTGATCACTTACTCCTTCTAATTCTAACTCCCTCTCAAATTTATCTTTTATGACCTACCTGGAACAAGAAACAAGAACAAAAAAATATCCACAGTATCCTTCATGGAATATATCCTTCCCGAAGTCTAGGACAGTAACCAAGAACATCTCCTAAAGGAGATCAACTCCATTTTGTAAACAATAAGCATTTACATAAGAACAAGAATATATCCCATAGAGGAGATCAATTAGTGTATCTCTAGTATTAATGGGTTAGTATAATTATCATAACTTCAATAGATCAAGATGCACCATAAGATAATAATAATGCCATAATAGCTCGAGACATATCATTTTTTTTTTAAATAATCAAACCTGGAGTCTTCATTGCTAGGGAGGTTGTTCTTATTCCTATGAATGTACTGAATTCACTGCTTGGACAAAGTCTCTTTTACATCCCCTACAAACACACTCATGTTTTTTTGGAGGATATAACTTGAAAATAATATACAAGTGCATACCTTTGAAATTTGTAGTATAGTTCAACTTGTTTTCTAATTTGAAACTTGACACCATCTTGACAAGAAGAGGTTAGAAACTGATTAAAAAAGGTTCAATGATTAGAACAAGCTAGAAACCTACATTTTTTTATTTGACCATAAAAATCAATTTTGATCAAAAGTCAACCTTTGACTTTGACTTTGACCCAAAAAATAAAAATTGGCATTTTTGCTGGATGAGGGAACCATAGGGTGCACTAGGATAGGGCACACTAGAATACCCAAAAATCAGGTCAAATGATTCACTGAAAGTGCCCAAGAAATTAGGTTTAGGGTTTGTTGCAGCTGCAAAATCAGAAAACCTAGTTTGCAGTTGCAACTGGTGCTACAACGATCTTGAAAAGGAACTCTTGATCTACCTTCTAGCGATTAGATTGTTCTTAAGGTAGTGTGGGACCATAACCTGTTAGAATAATGTTGATGTGCTTGTTAACCATAGACAATGCTACACCATTATCACCCAACCATAGGCATAAAGCCACTCGCAAGCACCTTAACCTTTGACTGAGAGAATGATTCCAAGAAGCCACACCAGAACTAACAAATAACCAATAGAGCGCACTTTCTCCAAGGGTAGCGCACAAGAGAAAGTACCAAAAATACTAAACAGGATAAAACCGTACAACTGCAACTGTTGTTTCTCCTCCAAACTTTTGCACTGTTTCTGGTTTCCTGAGTGAGAGTGAGTGAACAAATGAGACAAGGCGTACTCTATTTATATTAATATGTCCAGTGACTTTTCTGGCTAGGATGACCTGACTTTCTGGTAATTTTATTTTTTGTTTATCTTTTTCCAGTGAGGTTGACTTGTTTTCCTGGAGATAATACCTTAATATTATATATTCTGCTAAGCCGACATGTCTTATATGGTTTTCACACATCTGTTTAGGGTTTATCTTTCTTCCGGAATATTCTATTCTAGTCAAAGGTTACATATGGAGGTTAATAGATCCTACAACTACCATAATATCAACAGTCTTATTGTTGGAGGTCTGACATATAACATATAACCTAATTTTTCAGCCCATTATAACTTCATTGAATCTACAATGAAGTTTTACCAAACTTAGATAACCTAAGTTTCTATTATTATAAGTTCATTGAATCTCTTTATAAGTAACTTCATTGATTATCTTTCTATTGTCTTTAAACAATATTTGATTTTTCTGAGGATGACGACGATGCATAAGGAACTTCATTTCAATTATCTTTCTATTGTCTTTAAATAGGTTCTGATTGCTCTGAAGATGATGGCAATGCATTATATCCACCATTTCCAAACCATGGTGTATCTCTGTATGATCTTTGTACACAGTGAGTTTTAGAAGCATTCTATATCTCTATGCGGTGATTTTTGGAAACATTATACCCCCTTTATCCTCCACCTCCTTGTGATTCTACATATATTTGAAATTCTATGTATACAATGTGTCACCGTGTTAGATTCATTATGAAGAAAAATGCAGAAACATAATGGAAATAACTAAAGAAATCAAGAAACCATGATGCATAGAGATAAATAGAATATTGGCAGAAAAGGAATACTCTATTTATCATTAATGAGCAAATAATCATGTGCATAGATGTACATATATAATACAAAAATACCATAACTATCATGTAACTGTATAATAGTTAGGTAAACTAATGGACTACGATTAGAGTTTTTAACATCCCCCCTTAATCATAAGTTTGTTCTTGCCTGAAAAACTGCCACTACTTGACAACTAGTAATGTGTCAAGAAAATATTCAGAGGGCTTAAGATCTTTTTTGAACTCTGAAAAAATAGCAGAAGTTGATGTCTTCTACTAAATTGGTGGTTTAAGGGTGACCACAAACTCATTTGGTGGTTTCGGGATGACCACAAACCAATCTGGTGGTTTCGGGATGACCACAACCAAATGTCTAGCAGAAGATGATGTCTTCTACTAAATGGCATGGTTTTAAGTTGACCATAAACTAGCAAGAACTCAAGGCTAAAAAATCTAAAAATGTAACAAGAAGAACTTCATGTCTTCTCCTTAATTGGTGGTTTTAAGCTGACCACAAATTATCCAGAGCTCAAGGATAAAAAAACTGTGAATGGAATGGTTTTAGGATTACCACATGTTATCATCATAACAATTTTCAGATCAGGCTTTGAGTTTCAGAGATTTGGCGAAAATCCACATCGCTATGGAAGAGCGATAGTTTGGAGGATAAAGTCTTATATGGCGGCATACAAACAAATATAGTGAAGGCATGAAAGGTAGGATTATGCGGACCGTCGATCTAAAAGTAGCCTTGATCAATGGCTGAGAGGCATATTGGGGGATGAAGTAGCGCAGAAGAAAATTTCTCAAAGGCGGGCCAGGAAAAACCACTATGGTTTTGTTCGTGGATGTGTGGTGCCTCTAGAGCTACATCAGGGCGAAAAACAATTTTCCTAAGACTGCTTTCTCCAATATCTAATATCGAAAGTTGTTGGGACACGATGGACCGTAGATCTTAGAGCGATATAGATCAATGGCTGAAACTTGTATCGGTGATTGAAGTAGTGCAAGGATTAATCGTTCGAAGGTGGGCTGGGGAAAACCACTATGGTTTTGTTCGTGGACGTGTGGTGCCTCTAGAGTTACATTGGGACAAAAAGCAGTTTTACTAAGACCGCTTTCTCCAATCCTCGATGTCCGTATGCACATATAAAAGGAGGATCCCCGACATTATTTTATGATACTTTGTAGCATTCAAACTTTCAAAATTTGGCGCAAACCATCCGTTTGAAACTCAAGCTCAAAGTTGGATCTGATTCACGTTTTCTTTGTCGCTTAACAAGTATTTTTCACAATGGCCTTTAATCCTATCATTTTATCCATGAATGAATAAGACATCGCCTTTAGAGAAGAAGCCCTAATTGACAGGGACTCTGATGTTTTCGACACAGAGATAACATTCTCGCCCATTTTTGTGTCCAGATCGAATTTGTTAAACAATGTTGGGAAGCAGATCCCTTTCCTCGGAATGACTCAAGCCTCCATTATCCCTTATGTCGTAAAAGTAGTCTTTCCTTTCCCTGAGTTCATAAGTTGGTGTGCCGAGCAATATTCACATGAAGAAAGAGTCATTTTGAATAAATTAGGGTCAGAGGTTTTATGTGAAATAGACAACCCATCACTCTGACATGCCCTCAATGTATCAGATTCCTCCTCCATAGCATCAAAGCCCTTTCATGAAGAGAAGATGATCATAGTTTATAGATAATTCCCTCCATAAGTAAAAACCATGTTTATGCAAACCATTTTCAAACCTGAACACCACTCGGAAAGTCTGTCATTACCCATCAATGTGAACGTTATGATCATTGAGGTCTAGTGGGCTTGTTCCCTGCTTAGCCAAATTTTAGGGTTAGATAATGGCAAGTTCGTAGTAGAAGTCATGTTAGGTTTCCTGTTAACCTTTTTTGTGTCAGAGTCTCTTCAGTTAGTCAGTATTAGTTTTGATAGATTCATCGCTGATAATATGCATCGACAACTAGTAAACTTCAGTTCATTGAGACACTTCAGATAGTATATGCACTTGCTGAGAATGTTCCTGGAATCGAACAAGACTGAATTCCCTGAAACCGCTTTCATCTCAACTTAATGTAAGAGGATCACCATGCTTATTTTCATCAATAAGATCATGTCCAAGGTGTATAGTCTTATCTTCGGCTCAGACTTGCCAAGGGTTCTGGAAGAAATGAAAAGTTTTTTACAACCAAATCTAGAGAGAAGAGTAGGAGATTGGATGTTGTTCATACAGTCTACTGTGATATGGGTCTATGGCTATCAATAAGGACCTTATCTTTTACCAGTATTTTTGACTCCCATAATTTTCTCCTTAGAATTCATCAGACAAAGGATCATTTCAGAAACAGAGCACTTTCTGAAATCACTCAAGGCATCTAACCTAAAATTCCCTTTCATAGTTGGACCCTTTCTGGTAAAAAACAAATCATGTTTACCTCAGATCCAAGACAAATTCAATGAATTCAGGTTTACACAATTGCAAGGAAGGAAATATGACCCGCATCAGATCATATCAAAGAGAAGGTTGATGAGAAAATTGGGCCCCTATGAGCATGAGCATGTTGAAGGATTTGACACACTGGCTAATATAGAAACATGTATAGATATGGAGGTCACTTTGAAGCATGATCGGATAAAAACAACAGATTCTTCCCCTCAATAGGCCCAGACACAGAAAGATTCTTCAAGATTGATTGTTAAATCTCCAAAGTTGAGTGTTTATAATGAGAGGAACAGTTCAGAGGCCCTGGGTGTCGATAGTCAGCAAGATATTCCCAAGAAGATGAAAATTACACCACCCTCTCAAGTGGTTGACCTAGAAGAAGAAGAACGTAAAGAGAAAATGATCATGGAGATTGTGGAAGGTGCAAGAAAGACCGAAGAAGCTGGTATAGGAAGCATGCCACAAAGTGAAAGAAGAACAAGGGTTTTCAATAGCAAGAAGCACGTATTTAGCAAGACACTTGGAGCAGTATATCAATCCAAAGAAGATTTGATGAACCAGTATGTTGTAAAAGGAAGTATGGCCAACAGTGAGATAAGAGACATGTTTCCCGAAGTAGAGAAGATCTCCCAACACAAGGCGTCAATGCTTTCAATAAGAGATATAGAAATATATACATTTAACATATCAATAGTAGATGATGATAAAGTGTCTGAAATCAAGATGCACTATGAGAATATTGGTGCCCCAAATAAAGTAAAGTTTCACAGAAATGCTAGTGACATGCTATACTCAGAATATCTAAGCTTAAGTCTGAAAGTTTCAAGATTGAAAATACATGCAGTCAAACTAGATGGACAATTGAAATAGGAGAAAGCATCCAACAAAGCTTGGCAGACACGGGTCAAAAGATTGGAGTCTGAAGACCCTCAAGGAGTAAAGGCTTCCTTAGATGAGAAAGACAAGATAATCTAGGGTCTCAAGAAGAAGCTAAAGATTTCCCCTACTAAACATCCACAGGCAGCAGAGATGGCTACCCTTGAGCAAGAGAAAGAAACATTCAGACAAGAAGCACTAAATTACAAAGCTAAAGTGTTGCAGCTGGAAAAGGAGAAAGAGAATTGGTTACAGGGGCAAGTAGCAACATCAGATATGGATGGCATTGTACCTGCTAATGCAGAAGTTGGGTCAAGCACTGACGGATTGATCCAATCCATGTCCCAAGTGAGTCTACAGATAGGGGAAATCAAAAACCTTAAGGAAGCCTTGGAAAATCTGAAACAAGAGATGAAAACAAAAGATGAAAGGATGGCTCCACTCCAAAGGGAGAATCAAGATTTGCAAGAGATAGTAAGCAAGTTGAGGATAATGTTAAAAGGTAAAACAGTGTTGCAAGGAGATAAACATGTGATCTGGGATGTTATTGCTGGAGAGGCCGCTAAATTCAGATTTTTATGTGAATTTTATAAATGACAAAGACAACATGGCTACCATAGCCCGAAGCAGGTGTACTATTGTTAATGAAACATTAGCCAAGAAACCTTCATAATGGGCCCAGAGCGCTATTGATTTGATGAATTATGTGCCCACTGTTGATCTTCAGACCATTGGGGTAAAAGACATAACTTCTTTGATCATTTGGGCCAAGAGAATCATCGCCAAGCAAAACTTGCTCAAATCGGTTCAGAACAAAGCTATGCAAATGGAGCACAATATATAGGAGTTTAAAGACATGTTTGAACAATTGTTTGTCAAGGGACTCCCACCATTTTGGGAATGCAAAGGTTCATTATACAATCAAGAAGACTACAATTCTCTTCTCATTCAGTGTAGGATGGACCATTCCAAATTTGAAGCTATGGAGGAAAGTATGAAAGGCCCAAGTCTGGTAGAGTATTTGGCCACAGACTTTGAAATTTCGAATCAATATAAAAAAATGAAGAGTGGCTTGCCGATTATGTCCTACGCCACGTGTATTGACCTAGAGATTCTAATTAAGGAGATGATGGAATACTAGATTCCTTCTGACTCACAATGGAAGGAAATCGTGCGGCTGGGCAAGACAAAATGTAGTTTTCCTAGGACCAATAAGTGACCTCCAGGTGTCACGAAGCCAACGAGTTCGACAAAAGATCAGGACAAGACAAATGGCGTAAAGGAAGCTGAGAAGTCAGAGAAATCCATTTTTAGTTTTGAAACGTATTTTGAGTAATCATTGTAAATCGATTCATATACCGAGACTGTCAGTTCAAATTACTATTATGTTTTAGAAACCGAAACGTTTCGGTTTCATCCATTGTAGTCGAATTGTATAAATGTTGGGGAATTTGATTGAATTAATGTTGGCAGAAGTGCAAGAGTACCCTTTTGGTTGTTTTGAACTCTATTCTAATTTTCTGAAGCTGAATTGAATATATATGCAGAAGCTTTTGAATTCTCCATGAAAAGATTCTAATTGGTGGTGATATGAGTTTTGTCTTCTTTCATCATATGTATTTCTTGTGATCCTTTATCCATTTACACTCTCTTATGTTTAAATTGGATAGTTAAAAGCCCAGAATTCATCTTGTGATGCTCTTGGTTTGAGCAATTTAAATTGTGTGATTGTCCTCTTAACTAATTCAAAATTCATTTCAGTAATGCTCTGATGCAGTTATTTGTTTTCTTTATCTTCCTACACTCTATTCAATTTCAAGAATAACTCAAATTCATCGCCTCATTTAGCCTTTATCCTCTAGAGAGTTCTATTGGATGATCATTGTTTTCATTCAATTTCAGAATTTTGACTCCATAGCCCTGAGTGTTCCTCCCCTTCATTGCCAACAACTTCATTAAAAACCCCAAAACAAACCAAATCTAGCCACCGATTTCCAAAGAAACATCAAGTGACACAAGAGATCCCTCTCTTATTTGAGCAAGCTAGTGCTTTAGCTCTAAAGTAGGTTGAAACAATTACCTCTGTCATTTTTTTATCAGCCAATTTTTTTTTACGGAGTGCTAACATTCTAGTGCCGTTGTCGAGGATGAAATTGAAAAATATTCCCTGGGAAAATGACTTAAAGATTTAGTTTGATCCCTGAGGGTGACAGTGGATCAAATACCTTATTGGCTGAGATTACTTTTACCCCGGTGACTCCTTTACTCAGAGACCATTTGCACCACCTCATGTGAGATAGAAATCCTGGCTCCTAAGAAAATCCACACCAATAGAAACCCAGACCCAGAAGCTGCAATCCCTGTGTCTGACCCTGAGATGCTTGTACATAAAATAAAATAAAATCCAGTAACCCCATTGTTACATCTGGACCGATATTTGTCTTTACCCAAGGACGGAGTGAATAGCATTGAAGGCCTCGAGTTTGACGTAAAATTTGAGCAAATCCTATTCAGAACCAAGTCTTATTCTTGTTTAAGTGAGACCATCTTTGATGAAAAGAGATTCCAAGATTTGATTCTAGCCGCATCTACGAGGCCTTTAGTGATCCCCGATCAAACCCAACAACCACTCTGACCCCTCACAACAACTATGGCAGCCAGATTTTCTCCCCTTGTACTGCCTGCTCAATTACATGATTTGCCTCAAGATTGCAACCTAAGGATAAAATTATATGATGTTGAAGGTAACATATCAACTCAGAAGCACTTAGACTGGTTTAATGATTTCATAGACTTGGAAGAGGTGGATTTTGAAAATGTGAAGATGAGGTTGTTCACACAAAGTCTTGCAGGAGAAGTAAAGAAGTGGTTCAGAGCCCTTCCACCAAGCAGTATTGCAAATTTTGAAGCTTTTGAGACAAACTTCATTGCAAAATGGGGAAATAAGAAAAATCCCCTTCAGTTGCTGACATAGTACAACAACATGAAGAGGTCACCCAAAGAAACAGTGTATGATTTTTCAGCCAGATTCATGAAGGTCTACCATACAATCCCTACTGAGGTAAACCCCCCCCCTAGAGATGCTCAGCTCAGATATGCTTATTCTTTTGAAAGTGATTTTGCTTATTATTAAGAGAACGAAGATCTACCACGTTAGATGATATGATGACCAATTCTATAGAGGTTGAAGTGAACGTAATGGCTTCAGGGAATATGAAATATAATGTTGGCAGGGACACAAACAGAGCTAAAGACAAAGCACAGACTTCAACATCACAAACATCAGAGGAAAGATTTGAAGCAATGATGAGAAACATTGAGCGAATGATGGAAATAATGGCTCTAGGAAATAGGCCTAACCCATGAGAACAAGTCAATGGCCCACCTAGAAATTCGATAAGACCATCTATCCCTCATATTAGGCATAGAGATCCAAGAAATCAGGGAAATCACGCAACTCAAGCAGAACAGGCAAACCAGGGAAATCAGGGAAACCAGACAAATTAGGGAAACTAAGGAAATCAGGGAGAACAACAAATAAGGCCTTCCTTTTAGAATAATTATGTGAATGAGGATTATGATGGATATTTTGAAGACAACGTGAACTGTTATGATGATAAAGAAATACACACATTTTTTACCAAAGAAGAACAACGGCCAATTCATGGATGCAAGTGAGATATTTTTGCAAGATGAAGAAGAGAAGGTATCAATAGAAAGGGAAGATTATGAGACTGGATTGCAAAACTCCATCATGCAATTCCAAACACAATATAACCTTTGAAATCAAAAGGTATCTCCAAACCCTCCAAAGGGTAACCCTCCAAATGGAAATCCCACCAAAGAAGCTCAGAATAACATACCTTCTTCAAGTCAGTCCAAAAGATATTCTGTTGCAAAAGATTCAGCTGCAAAGGATTCTACTGTGAAAGATTTAGCTGCAAAGGATATTGTGGAAAGAGGGAAGAAGAAGGAAGAACCTCAGAATAAATTATTGACAAGAAAATAAATGGTCACCAAAGAGGTAGGGAAAACCTCATCCTCTTTTGATTTTGAAAGTGAGATGGCTAAAATAAATATTTCAGTACCATTTAATGAATTGATCAAGAATAGCGAATACCAAAATTAGATCATCACGATGTTGAAGATGGTACAATCCTATGATACCCTCAACATACAAGATGATTACCCAGCCATCCTATTTGGGCCAAGAGTAGAATAAAGCAACGAAAACGAAGAAGTCCCGCCTTTTTATATCATCTTGAAAGTCCATGACATGATTCTTCATAATGCTATGCTGGACTCTAGAGCATCTCATAACCTGATGCCCAAAGTGATCATGGACCAATTAGGTCTCGATGTCACAAGACCTTATAAGGACCTGTTCTCCTTCGATTCTAGAAAGGTGAAATTCCTTGGCATGATCAAAGACATGGTGGTTTCTTTGGCACAAATCCCAACTAAGAATATGGTGATCGACGTAGTGGTCACTGATATCCCTCCAAAATTTGGTATGTTGTTTTCTGGGTCATGGGCTGCAAAACTAAAAGGAACCCTCCGGATGGATATGGCATATGCTACTATTCCTGTCTTTGGTCAAGACAGAATATTGTACAAGGAGGTTCTGCTTAAATATATGGTCAACAATAAATCACAACCGATAAATCATCCTATCTATTTGGTAGAAATTGAATTGGGGTCATCTATTTTCTTCAATGACATGTGCTCCAAAGAAGAGGAAACAAAGATCATCATAGCTGACAAAAATGAACTTAACCAGCAGGTGGAGGAAATTTTAGAGAAGCAAGGTGATGCAGAGGATCAAATATGGAAAATGAATTTTGATGGAGATGCATGCAGAGAAGGAGATGGAGCTGGCATATGGATATATCATCCCAATAGAGACTCAAAATTATGTTCTTACAAACTTGTTTTCGAATGCACCAATAATATGGCAGAGTATGAAGCGTTAATATTGGGGTTGAAATTCTTGGAAGAATTAGGTGCCAAAAGAATCATTGTACTTGGAGACTATGAGCTTATCATAAATCAGATCAAAGGCATCTACCAAGAAAAACAATCCAGAATGAGAGCTTACAAAAACCTGGTACTAGACCTCCTGGAGAAATTTTCAAAATGCAATGTTTCAACAATTCCAAGAGAACAAAATCAGGTTGTTGATGTCTTAGCTACTTCAACAGCAGTGTTCAAAGTCCCAATTTTCCCTGAAAAAAGATATAATGTTGAAGTCAAGTACATGCCAACAGTACCAAACAATATGAAGCACTGACAAATATTCGAGGACGACAAACAGATAGAAAGCTTCCTAAAAATGGAGAACGAATTTGAGAATTTAAACATTGATGATGAATATTGCGATGATGAGGTGGATGCAACTGCTTTCACAAAGGAAGGATATTTTGACAATCAGATTGTTGGCAGAGATATTGTACAGTTGAAAAGCAACATCACCCCTAAAGGCCTAGTACCATTAGAGAAACTCTTTGATAATAATGACATGTCCAGAAGTCCAAAGATTACAGTAAATGAAGGGGATGTGGAAGATTGAAAAATTGGGACTCCAAAAGATATGAAGATCATCAAGCTATCCAAGAAGCTCAGTCTTGAAGTCAAAAAGAGGTATGTAAAATTAATGAAAGAATTCCTTGATGTCTTTCCTTGGAGCTATGATGAGTTGAAATTTTATGATACCAATATAATCCATCATGTTATCCCAATCAAAGAAGATCACAAGCCATTCAAACATAAATTAAGAAGAATAAACCCCCTATTGTTACCACTAATAGAAAAAGAAGTAAATAAACTATTTGAAGCAAAAATCATAGTGTCCCTGAGGTTTTCCAGATGGGTGTCCAACCTAGTGCCAGTTAGAAAAAAGAGTGGAGAAATTAGGTTGTGTGTAGACTTCATAAATCTAAATAAGGTGTCTCTAAAGGACCATTATTCATTGCCTAAAATGGATCACATTTTGCAGAAGGTAGTGGGCTCTCAAAGGATGTCAATGTTAGATGGTTTCTCTGGGTATAATCAGATTATGGTGCATCCTGATGACCAGGAAAAGACGACATTTATCACGCCATGGGGAACATTTATGTATGCCAAAATGTCATTTGGGCTTATTAATGCAGGGGAAACATTTCAAAGAGCTATGGATATAGCTTTTGCTAACAAAAATGATAAATTCATTGTTATATGCCTTGATGAAATCACTGTGTATTCTACCTCAGATGAAGAACATCTCAAACATCTCAGGAGGGCATTTAAAAAATGTAGAAAGTTCGGGATCTCTTTGAATCCTAAAAAGTCAAATTTCGCCATGGAGGAAGGAAAGTTGTTGGGAAGCATCATTTTGAGAGAAGGGATAAAATCAGACCCCAACAGAGTTGAGGGGATTTTGAAAATTGGCATACCCAGAAGAAAAAAGGAGGTACAATCCTTCCTGGGCAAACTGAATTTCCTTAGGAGATTTACTCCTAATTTGGCTGAAATCATAAAACATATTACCAATATGATAAAGAAGAGAAATGAAATCAAGTGGATCCCTGAAGATAGAAAATCTTTTGAAGACATCAAAGTAGCATTGACAAAGGCTCCTATACTGGCTAGTCCCAATTTTGAGAAAGACTTCATACTATTCTCTTTTTCCTCAGAACACACAATTGCAAGTGTGTTACTCCAGAAAGATGATCAGGGTTTTGAGAAGCCCATAACATACTACATTAAGACATTAAGAGATGCTTGTTTGAAATATGAAATAATGGAGAAGCAAGCGTATGCTTTAGTCAAGTCATTGAAATAATTTAGGGTTTACATCCTACATTTTCATACCACTACTTATGTTCCCAGTAGCTCAGTGAAAGACATCTTGACACAGCCTGATCCTGAAGGAAAGAGGGGGAAATGGATTGCGGTGTTATTAGAATATGATCTTGAAATCAATCCCATGAAGTTGATCAAAGGGCAAGGGATGGCAAGGTTGATGGCAAAGACGAATTGTGAACTTTTGGGGATAAATTTCATAGCAGATCTGTCAGAAGTCACGGAAGAAGAAAGGGAGACTCCACCAATATCCCAGAAATTTCTTGACTCTGCATGGTATGCTGATATCATCGTTGTGATGAAGAATTTGCAGGATCCTCCTGAATTTAGTAAGACAAAGTCCAGATTCTTGAAATTGAAGGCAACAAAATTTTGTATAGTAAATGAATTACTATATTGGAAAGATCTAGGGGGGATTTTATTGAGTTGTTTAATAGAAGAAGAAGCAGAGAAAACCATCAGAGAATTCTATAAAGGTGACTGTGGAGGTCATCATTATTGGAAGACAATTGTGCTTAAAATTTTGAGGGCTGGATTTTATTGGCCTACCATCTTTCCCGATGTTTATAAAGAAGTCTCAAAGTGCCATGAATGCCAAAAATTTTATGGGAAAGGAAAATTGCAGGCTCTACCTTTAAAACCCATTTCAATGGAAGCTCCTTTCAGACACTGGGGCTTTGATTTCATAGGGGAGATCCATCCACAACCCTCTGCCCAACACAAATGGATCCTGACAGCGATCGATTATTTCACTAAGTGGATTGAGGCAATCCATACTAGACAGGATATAGATGATGTCATCATTTGATTCCTAAAAGATAATATTCTGTCCAGATTCGGATGCCCGATCAAAATTATAACAGACAATGCAGTATCTTTCAAGTCTAAGAAATTGAAGAAATTTTGTAGTGATTACAACATCACCCTGGGTCATTTCACGTCATACTACCCTCAAGGGAATGGGTTGGTTGAGTCTTCGAATAAAAGCTTGGTCAGAATCATCAAAAAATTGCTGCAAGAGAATAAAAAGGCATGGCACAAAAAGCTCATCCACGCACTATGGGATGACAAAATATCCCCAAAGAGATCCATTGCCACATCCCCTTTCCAAATCGTCTATGGCACTGAAGAAATTTTTCCTACTATATTAGGATTGCCAGTAATGAAGTTGTTACAGGAGAAAGAGGCGGAAACAGATGCTAGTAGGAGAAGAAATGATGAGATCATCAACGTACAACAAACCAGAGAAAGGGCATTTCATAATACCCAACTACACCAAGACAAGATCAAAGAGGTTTTCGACAGACATACCAAAGTGGATGACTTTGAACCAAGAGATTGGGTGCTAAAATGGGATGCCAGAAATGAAGATAAAGGAAAACATGGGAAGTTTGATAACCTATGATTGGGTCCATTCAAAATTGCATCTTACCGTGGGAGAAACACCTATCTGTTACAGGAAAGTAATGGAGAACTCGTTGGAGGAGGGCGAGTGAATGGAATGTTCCTCAAACATTACATTGTTTGAAAACTCATCACCCCGCCATTCATTGTAAATAATTGTTTTTCGTTTTTCTTTATACAGGAAAAGTTGGATTAAAGCAGCATAGTTGAAGCCCGAGGTGAAGGCCCTGAGCTATACCAGACAAATTTTAAGTTTTTTCGAATAAATATCAGTAGATTCAGATCGTCCTAATAGACCATAGCCCAATGGGTAGGCACTTGGTCTTCAGTTCTTTGCTACCTCGCAGGGAGGATAGCATACCCAGTTGGAGCCTATGTTATCATCATAACAATTTTTAGATCAGGCTCTGAGTTTTAGAGATTTAGCGAAAAGCCACATCTCTATGGAAGAGTGATAGTTTGGAGGATAAAGTCTTATATGGCGGCATACATACAAATATAGCAGAGGTGCGAAAGGCAGGATTATGTGGACAGTCAATCTAAAAGTAGCCCAGATCAATGGTTGAGAGGCATATCGGGGGATGAAGCAGCGCAGAAGATAATTTCTCAAAGGCGAATCAGGAAAAACCACTATGGTTTTTTTCGTGGACACGTGGTGCCCCTAGAGCTACATCGAGGCGAAAAGAAGTTTACCTAAGATCGCTTTATCCAATATCCAATATTGGAAGTTGTTGGAACATGATGGACCATAGATCTTAGAGCGATCCAGATCAACGGTTGAAACTCATATTGACAATTGAAGTAGCGCAAGGATTAATCGTTCGAAGGTGGGTCGGGGAAAACCACTAGGGTTTTGTTCGTGGACGCGTGGTACCTTTAGAGCTACATTGGGGCAAAAATAATTTTACCTAAGACCGCTTTCTCCAATCCCTGATGTCTGTATGCGCATAAAAGGAGTATCCCTGACATTATTTTATGATACTTTGTAGCATTCAAACTTTCAAAATTTGGCGCAAACCATCCGTTCGAAACTCAAGCTCAAAGTTGGATCAAATTCCCGTTTTCTTCGCCGCTTAACAGGTATTTTTCATAATGGTCGCTAATCCTGTCATTTTATCCATGAATGAACAAGACATTGCCTCTAGAGAAGAAGCCCTAATTGACAGGGACTCCGATGTTTTCGACACAGAGATAACAGTCTCGCCCATTTCTGTGTCCAGATCAAATTTGTTAGACAATGTTGGGAAGCAGATCCCTTTCCTTGGAACAAATCCATCCTCCATTGTCCCTTATGTCGCAGAAGTAGTATTTCCTTTCCCTGAGTTCGTAAGCTCATGTGTCGAGCAATATTTATAGGAAGAAAGAGTTATTTTGAATAAATTAGGGTCAGCGGTTTTATGTGAAATAGACATCCTGTCACTCCGACATATCTGTAGTGTATCAGAGTCCTCCTCTGTAGCGTCAGAGCCCTTTGATGAAGAGAAGATTATCACAATTTACAGAGAATGCCTTCCAGAAGTAAAAACCATGTTTCTGCAAACCATTGTCAAACCTGAACACCACTCGGAAATTTTGTTGTTACCTGTCAATGTGAACGTTATGATCATTGAGGTCCAGTGGGCTTGTTCCCTCCTTAGACAAATTTTAGGGTTAGATAATGACAAGTTCATAGTAGAAGTCATGTTATGTTTCCTGTTAACCGTTTTTGTGTGATAGTCTCTTTAGTTGGTCTGTATTATTTTTGACAAATTCATCGTTGATAATATGCATCGAAAGCTAGTAAAATTTAGTTCATTGAGACACTTCAAATACTATACGCACTTGCTGAGAATGTTCCTGGAATCGAACAAGACCGAATTCCTTGAAACCGCTTTCATCTCAACTGAATGTAAGAGGATCACCATGCTTATTTTCATCAATAAGAACATGTCCAGGGTGTACAGTCTTATCTTCGACTCAAACTTGCCAAGGGTTCTAGAAGAAATGAAAAGTTTTTTACAACCAAATCCAGAGACCAGAGTAGGAGATTGGATGTTGTTCATACAATCTACTATGATGTGGGTGTATGGCTATCAAGAAGCACATTATCTTTTACTAGTCTTTCTGAGTCGTAGAATTTTTGCCTTAGAATTCATTAGACAAAGGATCATTTTAGAAACAGATCACTTTCTGAAAGCACACAATGCATCTAACCTAAAATTCCTTTCATAGTTGGACCCTTTGTGGTAAAAAACAAATCTTGTTTACCTTAGATCCAATCCAAATTCAATGAATTCGGATTTACACAATTGCAAGGAAGGAAATATGACCTGCATCAGATCATATCAAAGAGAAGGTTGATGAGAAAATTGGGCCCCTATGAGCACGAGCATGTTGAAGGATTTGACACACTGGCTAATCTGGAAACATGTACAGATATGGAGGTCACTTTGAAGCATGATCGGATAAAACCAGTAGAGTCTTCCCCTTAGCAGGTCCAGACATAGAAAGCTTCTCCAAGATTGATTTTTAAAGCCCCAAAGTTGAGTGTTTATAATAAGAGGAATAGTTCACAGGCCCTGAGTGCCGATAGTCAGCAAGATATTCCCAAAAAGAGGAAAATTACACCACCCTCTCAAGTGGTTGACCTAGAATAAGAAGAACCTAAAGAGAAAATGAGCATGGAGATGGTGGAAGGTTCATGCAAGACCGAATAAGATGTTACAAGAAGCATGCCACAAAGTGAAAGCAACACAAGGGTTTTCAGCAGCAAGAAGCACCTATTTAGCAAGACACTTGGGGCAGTATATCAATCCAAAGAAGATTTGATGAACTAGTATGTTGTAAAAGGAATTATGGCCAACGGTGATATAAGAGACCTATTTCCTGAAGTAGAGAATCTTTCCCAGCACAAGACGTCCATGTTTTCAGTTAGAGATGTAGAAAGAATGATGTTTAACATAGCAATAGAAGATGATGATAAAGTGTCTGAAATCAAGATGCACTATGAGCATATTGGTGCCCCAGATAAAGTAAAGTTTCACAGAAATGTCAATGACATGCTATACTTAGACTACCTAAGCTTAAGTCTGAAAGTTTCAATATTGACAACACATGCACTCAAACTAGATGGACAATTGAAATAGGAGATAGCATCCACCAAATCCTGGCAGACACAAGTCAAAAGATTGGAGTCTGAAGGTCCTCAATGAGTAAAGGCTTCCTTAGATGAGAAAGACAAGATAATCTAAGGTTTGAAGAAGAAGCTAAAGATGTCCCCTACTGAACATCCACAGGCAGCAAAGCTGACTTCCCTAGAGAAATATAAAGAAACATCCAGACAAGAAGCACTAAATTACAAAGCTAAAGTGTTGCAACTAGAAAAGGAGAAAGATAATTGGTTACAGGGACAAGTAGCAACATCAGATATGGATGTAATTGTACCTGCTAATGCAGAAGATGGGTCGAGCACTGATGGATTGATCCAAGCCATGTCCCAAGTGAGTCTACAGACAAGGGAAATCAAAAACCTTAAGGAAACCTTGTAAAATCTGAAACAAGAGATGAAAACAAAAGATGAAAGGATGGCTCCACTCCAAAGGGAGAATCAAGATTTGCAAGAGAGAGTAATCAAGCTGAGGACAAGGTTAAAAGGTCAAACACTATTGCAAGGAGCTAAACATGTGATCTGGGATGCTATTGCTGCAGACGCCGCTAAGTTCAGAGTTTATCTAAATTTTATAAATGACAAAGACAACGTGGCTACCACAACCCGAAGCAGATGTACTATTGTTAATGAAACATTAGCCAAGAAACCTTCAGAATGGGCCCAAAACTCTATTGATTTGTTGAATTCTGTTCCCACTACTAATCTTTAGACTATTGGGGTAAAGCATAGAACTGCTTTGATCATCTGGGCCAGGAGAATCATCGCCAAGCACAACTTGCTCAAATCGGTTCAGAACAAAGCTATGCAAATGGAGCACAATATACAAGAGTTTAAAGACACGTTTGAACAATTGTTTGTCAAGGGCTCCCACCATTTTGGGATGGAAAAGGTTCATTATACAATAAAGAAGACTACAATTCTCTTCTCATTCAGTGTAGGATGGGCCATTCCAAATTTGAAGCTATGGAGGAAAGTCTGAAAGGCCCAAGTCTAGTAGAGTATTTGGCCACAGACTTTGAAATTTTGAATCAATTTAAGACAATGAAGATTGACTTGTCGATTATGTCCTACACCATGTGCATTGACCTAGAGATTCTGATTAAGGAGATGATGGACTACAATATTCCTTCTTACTCACAATGGAAGGAAATCATGTAGTTGGGCAAGACGAAATGTAGTTTTCCCGAGACCAGTAAGTGACCTCCAAGTGTCACCAAGCCAGCAAGTTCGACAAAAGATCAGGACAATCCAGATGGCGTAACGGAAGTTGAGCAGTCAGATAAATCTATTTTTAGTTTTGAAACGTCTTTTGAGTAATCATTGTAAATCGGTTCATATATCGAGAGTGTCAGTTCAAATTATTATTATTAGTTTTAGAAGCTGAAACGTTTCAGTTTCAGCCATTGTAATCGAATTGTATAAATGTTGGGGCATTTGATTGAATTAATGTTGGCAGAAGTGCAAGAGCACCCTTTTGGTTGTTTCGAACTCTATTATAATTTTCTGAAGCCGAATTGAATATATATGCAAAATATTTTGAAGTCTCTATGAAAATATTCTAATTGGTGGTGATATGAGTTTTGTCTTCTTTTATCATATGTATTTCCCGTGATCCTTTATTCCATTTACACTCTCTTCTGTTTAAATTGGATAGTTAAAATTCCAGAATTCATCTTATGATGTTCTTGGTTTGAGCAATTTAAACTGTGTGATTGTCTTCTTAACTAATTTAGAATTCATTTCAGTAATGCTCTGTTGCAGTTATTTGTTCTCTTTATCTTCCTACACTCTATTTAATTTCAATAATAACTCAGATTCATCACCTCATTTAGCCTTATCCTCTGGAAAGTTCTACTGGTTGATCATTGTTCTCATTCAATTTCAGAATTTTGACTCCATAGCCCTAAGTGTTCCTCCCCTTCATTGCCAACAACTTCATTAAAAACCCCAAAACAAACCAAATCTAGCCACTGATTTCAAAAGAAACATCGAGTGACACGAGAGAACCCTCTCTGAGTTGAGCAGGCTAGTGCTTCAGCTCTAAAGTAGGTTGAAATAGTTACCTCTATCGTTTGTTTATCAGCCAAAACAAATTTACAGAGTGCTAACACCACAAACCATATCAACAACAAAATGTTCAGGAACAAGACTGCATACTAGGAACCTGACTGAAAAATTTAGATTTCCCCCCTACCAGGGACAAGTGGTTCAAATTCCCTTGACCTTCATTCAAAAGTATGGCTAAGAAGAGATCCAACACCTGTATAATCTACTGGAACAATGTGTACGCTTTCACAATGTATACACGGATTAAGATCAAAACATTGATCTATCATCTGATCATTATCAACTTCATTGAATTCACTAATCTGATCATTATCAACTTCATTGACTTCACTGATTTTGTTGTGAGCATATTTCATGCTTTTTTCCTATTTGATTATCTGTTCACATACTTTGGTCCCTCAATCTGAGATTACTATCTCATATTCCCCCCTCTTAATTGAATATTCAATGTCTTAGATACATCATCAAGCTAAACAGTTGTTCAAGCCACATCTTGACACAACATCCTCTCTACGGACAAGAGGAATACAACTGCCTTACTCAACAAGACTTACTAAATAGATGGGGAATACAACAGCTTATGGAAAGACTTACAACTTGGACCAAAACATCAGGGGTGTTGGGTACAATCGATCATGCACCCAATTACAATCATATTTTGAACAGACACACAATCATATTCTGAACAGACACAAGTCCAGAAGACAGGATAGAGACAAGTCCTGAATGAACTGCAAATCAAAGGTAGACTTCAAAACTTGAAGTCTGACATTTCTCACTAATTTCCCCCCTGTCAACTGAAAAGTGAAAATTCTAGATAATGATATATACCCCCTTTGAAAGTGGAAAAGGGTAATCAAATTGTCTCCCAACGGATTCTGAAGACTCTATCTTCAACTTAGAAGACTACATCAACTGGGCCCCGATCATACCCTATATCATCCAATCTTGAAAAACATTCATGTCCGTCAATTGTAGAAATATCTCCAATCAAGTACGATTGTACTTGTGTATAAATCCGTCGATAAAAATGCTCCAATAAATTGGCTTCCAAATTCCAACGCCAATTCCCTAACCATTCAAAATAAATATGTTTTTCCTTGCTCTTCTGACACCTTACTGAGAGGTGATTTGTCTTCCCACAAAATATGCATGGGTGAAGATCAAAACAATTTGACTTATATGGCCAAACCGATGATAGTGTTTGCACTGTATGGGTTCTTTATCCGACCAATTATCATGATCTGTAATATTTGTAGCAACATCATCATCCTAGTCATCATTATCAACAATATCTTGTACATGTTCCTCAAGCTCTGTCTTTTGACCATCATTCAGAAAACCTCCACTTACAAAGAAAATAGGTTTTCTAGAATTAGGAATATGAAAAAGATTGTCAGCATCCTTTTCATATCCTAGTCCATATTGATTTCGTTTAAAGTGTAATTCTTCCCATGGTCGAACAATTCTAATTTATTTGCCACAATTGTCCGCAAATTTTTTCTAACATAGGGACTTCATCCAATTCATCTTCATGTTTATGACTGTCATCACTAGTCAACTAAGCTTCTTCATTGTTTTTATCATTGATGTCATTTTGTTCGTCAATATGTAATCCAATCAATTTATTATTCTGAAGAAGATTTAAATCACAGTGTTGATGTCGAAGCAAACTTAACGCATCAGACAACGATTTGTTTTGAAGTTTGAACATATCAACTTTCTTGTGCATTACTTGTAAACAGGTAATCACTATACTGAGAGTGCACTTGTTTATTGCAATTGTAGATTCCTTAGTTGAGTTAATTAATGTGTGCAATATTGTAAATATTTCTTCAATTCTTTCCATTATGTAGAATATGGAAGAGAGATGACCAATGACTTAGATGCACACAAGATCCTAAGACCCCCTTATTTAATTTCGGGTAAGTCTACAACTTAAACAATAGCACCAAATACAATTTTGCAAATGCAATTTGTTGGACCCCTTATAACACCTTTACATGTTCAAGGCAAAATAAAAACCCTTATAACTCCAATTAAAATCCATGGAGAAAACTCCTCCATACAAAACCTTATAACTCCTTAAATACACATCAAAGTCTTCCTTTTGCAAGTTTCAAACAACAATAAATTTTAGGGTAGATTTCTTCGAAATTTTTGGCCAGGTAGAGGGTGTTGGTTTCTACCAAGCGCTGGGGCTGGCAACATCCATAGTCTCTTGCAATAAATTTCTTTCTTCAATGCCCATAAATATCCTCATACATCCACACAGGAATTAGACTCTATCAACAAGTATGCAAATAACTCATTCAATAATCGTTTAACATATTCAAATTACTGAAACTAGTCTCAAGACACATCAAACATACGATAATTGTAAACCAAATTGTCTCCAATACTCTGATTCATATTTTAAACACCTTGATACACAAAAATATTGCTGACAGAAAGACGAAAATGTACTTTTCCTTTTTCTCTCGTGGTACTAGGCGATTGTTTTGATGTATAGAAAGCTTCATGCAGAAATATGTATCCCTGTCTTGCTTTGATAACACATGGTGTGGGGATCTGAATGAGATAACATACAATTCAATTCAGTGTAGTTCATTTTCTTCCCACTTGTCCTCCAAGGTTTTATAGATGTTATTGGCCCATACAGCCTATAAACCCACCACAACGTTCGAGAGCCCACGAAAAAATCCAAATCGATTCATCACTTAAATTTCTTCAGCAAGGCACAATCTTCGTTCCAATATGAACAAACAACAATATTTGGTCTTCACATTCCACAATATCACTGCAAACGTATCTTCCATGTGGGTGACTCATGTTCGTGTCATTAAATGATTGCTCTTCAGCACACAAAATCTTGAATATTCCTCGACTCTTACGTTCGATCCTCCTTGCAAAACAGACATTGTCGGCTCTCTTCCTCTCATAATGCTCAAGCCACACAACCTCCACTACAACTCAACTCCATGGAAAAAATACCATGGATCTAACAGGCCCTAAAAACTACCCTAAAAACTATAGACTATAGTGCTCTGGTAAACTACCGGGTTCATAAAATCAATATCATGTTCTGATACTACTGTTAGATTCACAATGAAGAGAAATGTAGAAACATAATGGAAATAATTGATCAGGGAACTATGATGAACAAAGATAAATAGAATATTGGCAGAAAAGGCATACTCTATTTATCATTAATGAGCAAATAATCATATACCTAGAGTTACATATATAATACAAAAATACCATAACTGTCATGTAACTGTATAACAATTAGGTTACATATATTTGCAAGTCTACATATACAATATATGTATGTCACCGGTTGGCTGAGATACATCTTTCTCATTCATGGGCTGAAGATACGCAAACATGATGAAGATACATTGCTTGTGGGCTGAAGTTATGGCTGCAACTATGGAAATCTTGGAAATACTTCTTTCTTTTACTGCAAAGTAAGTAATCCGTTATCACAACTTGATATATACCATGGCAGACAGATCTATAATGAGCTATACAATTTGTGCATAAACTAAGGCTGGTGGTTCAACCAGATCAACTGCTTCTCTCCCTATTTCTTGCTTCTACGATATGTATTTATTTCGGGATTGTATTATTCTGGTTTGGGTCATTAGAAAAAGTCAAGGAAGGAGAAGTAACTTTCAGTCCACTAGCTCTTGTCCATGTTTTGGTTGAGGATGAATAATGGGGACAATTAGGTGGATTGTAACAAGATAAATTCAACGAATACAAGAAAACCTGCTACACTCTTACAAGTTTGGCCTGCACATTTTTGTTTCCCATAGTTGCCAGACAATGTAGCAAGGCAGGAACAAGTGATTTTTAGAGCCCTTGCTTCTGATTGCTTCGGAGAGGTAACTTCAAATACTCCTAGAGAATTTGTTCTTCGCTACCTGCGCTCGCCTTTCAAATTTGGTACAACAATGCGCAGAAATGATATCTCTAGACTACCGACCAGAGAGATTCAAACATCTATGATGTCTAAAGCACACCACCAAAGGCAAGGCATCTCTCCGCTAATATCAAAAATTTCCGACTTCGATTATCTAAGATGAGGTGAAAGAGGTGATCTTTAATCTTTCAATTGTAAGTGAAATTCATCTTTAGTGAGTGACTGGGTAGCATGCAATGTTGACTGACGTTTTTTTAGCATATTCCTTCATATTCGATCATTGAACCTCAATAACCTTAAATTACAAAGACACAGGGGAGGATAAGTAGAAACCAAATAGTAGCCAATTTTCCCTGTTAAATAACCTACAGAGCGACTAATTGTTCGATTAAATTTCTCTATACTTTTCAATAGAATTGGTGTTCGAATTCAAGTGGTTGGTCTTCACAGAGCGTAAAGAGAGTTTCTATAGCAGATTTGAAGTTGGAGAGTGTGTTTTTACCGTTGGCAACGTGTTTTGCACTATTTTCCTATTTGCTTTCCCTTATTCGTGGTACTTGTGTCTTTACTCTTGATCATTGATCATTACAATGTAAGTACTTTCTAAACTTTAATTTATCAGGAGAATTGTGGAATATACTCTTATAGTATTCTATGCTTTCAACTTACTTCTCTCTTGCATCTTGATCATTTGGTTTCCTTGAGGTTTGCCTTTATTTTCCTTTTACTGGTTTATCTTTATTATCACCTTGATAACTGATGTATTTGTCCACAAAAAAATATGTAATAATTGATGTATTTGTCCACAAAAAAATATGTAATAATTGATGTATTTGTCCACAAAAAAATATGTAATAAATGGTCATGTAATCTCTGCAGTGATCAATCTTATTACTTATTGATTGGAATTATGAATATAAAAGGCAAAAAGCAAATTAATCGGAAAATCAACTACCATTTTAGCCATAGGACATTTTACATAGCCATGTTGCATTTTGTCATTGATCATTTAACAGGACTCCTAAAATGATCTAGCATGTCCATAGATTCCCCCAAGTCACCTAAGATCCTACCTAAGGAAACAAGGAAGACCTAAGGAAACAAGGAAGAGATATATATATATACCTTGGTCTTCGTTAAAGAGCTTCCCTTGACTCCTATTTAAAGAAATTATGTGGTAAAAGGCTATTGCATGGCTTTCAATATTTTACTCTTGGTTTTCAATTGTTTGTTCAATTCCACCTCTACCTTGGCTTTCCTCTCTATAATGTATTAATCTATTGATCTAGTCATAATTCTATCCTTTTTTCTTTGTTAAGTTTTCTTTTTCCCTCTTCCATTAAATCTTACTTATCTTTAAAGCACAGAGACATTACCATCATGCAACATCACTTTAAAAAAAGAAAACTTGAGTAATAATGCTAAAGGGAGATTCATCTACATACACTATATTAGGTTTTCATCCCTACCTCCTTTACACTAGGATGTTGGGCTGGTAATCATCCCTAAGCTACTATGGGCTTGTCATCCCTCCCTAGACATCTCGATGAGAACAAGTAGGGTGAGTATGGAATTGAATGAGGCGATCGCTAAGATGCTTAATCAAATGGAATAAAAATGCATTTAATAGCAAAAAAAAACAACAGAAAACTGCATTTAAGAGAAAAACTATGGATGTTTCTTTTAGTTATTTCATTAGAGCCCCTTAAGGGGCGAGTTTCACTTTTCCTAATTAAAGTGGAGAAATGGACGAGTACCACTTGGAGATGAAACAATAGTGAGACCTAACAAGCAATAGTCACAGACAATTCATTGTAAATTGATATCCCACGGTGATGAGTTCGATTTCAGCGATCAATCACGTGACTATGGGTTATGCTTATGTAGCAGATAATTCTATCACAAACGAGACGGTCCTGAAAATGATTAAATTAAAGGTTGACCCACAATTAGCAAAGGGCCCTAAGCTCATTGGTGTTTGATGAAAGGTTGCGAAAACTATGAAAGGAAATCATTAACGCTAACGGTAAGATAACCAAATTCAAAGTTGCACATTTCCATTCCATAATATAGATGCATACTCAGCTATATTATTAGTATTTTCAAATTGCAGAATATACATCATATAATGGGGCCGAATGGGTGTTCCAATCTGAATAGAAAGGTTTTGTTTTGTTGGAAAAAAAAAGTATTTTCTACAAACATTAGTCATAATACCTTGATAAAACAAGCATGAAACCATGAACACAAAAACTTTTCGACACTAAAGTGAAACTTGTTATATTAAAAATCAATCATGTATTATATACCTTACCCTAATATATTTAAAAAAATCATATTATATCTAGTTGTGATACCTTGATAAAACAAGCATGAAACCATGATATATAAAAAATCATATTATATCTGTCCGGATACCTTGATAAAACAAGCATGAAACCATGATATATACTTGACACAAAAAAATTTCGACGCTAAAGTGAAACTTGTTATATTAAAAATCAATCATGTACTATATACCTTACCCTACTATATAAAAAACGAATCATATTATATCTTGCACCTAGTACATTTTTATAATACTTTAACATGTTCAAGTCAATTATGATTGACTTAATTATGTTCAAATCAATTAATATATTAAAAATCAATTATGTTATAAACCTTATACCCAATGTAATATTGATTGAATATATATAAAAAAAAAAGACATTATAGTTTGCACTTAATACATTTTAATAGTTATATTGAATTTCAATAATGTTTAAATAGTTATATTATATTTTAATAATATTTAATTGTAAATTTTTAAATTTATTATTTTAATAAAATAAAATGTAAAAGTGATAGAATATATATATATAAGTCGTATTATAGTTTGCATCTAATACATTTTAATAGTTATGTTCAATTTCAATAATGTTTAAATAGTTGTATTATATTTTAATAATGTTTAATTGTAAATTAATTTATTATTTCAATAATAAAAAAATTATATATAGAAGCATTTATTTCGAAATAAGAACGGTTAAATTTACATTAATACAGATGCTACAACAAGAAGGTACATGCATTTCAAAACGGAGAGGAAATACCATGCTCTGCAGAGAGATTCATCTAGTGTCAATATGGTGGCGCGTTGCAAATTTTTTAAAAGAAATAACCTTCCTCTAGGTGTAAATTTTAACAAGGGAGTGCAAAATGTAGAGGGCTTTACAAAGCATAAAACCCGATTAATTTAACTTAAGGGTGGTATCCAATACCTGGAGTTTGTCCTCGAGCTCGGTTATTTTTATACTATCAATGTCAATATAGAAGTATCTTATTACATAAATAAATATAATATCAAAATAAAATATATAAAAATAATTTATTATGTAAATAAATATAATATAATATAATATATAAGTATATTATTATTAATAAATAAATATAATATCAAAATAAAAAATATATATAAATTTAATTATATAAATAAATAAATAAAATTAAATATAATATAATATAGAAATATATAATAACAATAATAATAATCTATTTTTAATATCATTGTCAAGTTATATAGATACCTATTTTTTTTGAATTTGAAATTGTAATTTAATATTCTTAACTATTAGATTTATTATTAAAAAAAATATAATATCAAATTTATATAAAACAATATTTTTTTGGATTTGAAATTGTAATTTAATATTCTTAACTATTAAATTTACTATTAAAAAAATATCAAATTTGTATAAAACAATATAATTTAAATAAAAATATATTTTATAAAGTAAATTAAATATTTTTAGTAAGATATATTTTTATATTTTTTAAATCCATTTAAAAAATAGAATATCAAATTTGTATAGAACAATACATTTTAAATAAAAACATAGTTTATAAAGTAAATTAAATATTTTTAATGAGATATATTGTTACATTTTTTAAATCCATTTAAAATTATTGTGTTGAAATAAAAAATGTTATTATTTTTTTATCATGTTTTAATTTAAAATGTGTGTTTAAGTTTACTAACTATTTTGATATATAAATATTTAATAATCTTGCATAAATTTTAAATTAAAAGAAGAAAATGTTATAATAGTTTTCTAGAAGTTATATTAATGTTTAGTTTTTTTTTATTATTATTAGTTTGCCCGTGACATGTGGGACTAACATAACCAATGACTTTAACATCACAGAATGCCTTAACAATACGCTATGTCACCAACTATCCTAGTTTTTATCATAGTTATTTATAATATTATTATTTATTTTCTTTTCTCTTTATATTTTAATATTATTATTTCATTTTCTATTCTCTTGACTTAAATTAAAGTAAGAAAATGTCATAATAGTTTTCTAGAAGCTATATTAATGTTTAGTTTTTATTTATTTCATTTTATATTCTCTTTATATTTGAGTTTAAATAGTATTAGTAAGTTATTTTATTTTACTAATTCAAATAAGAAGAATTAAATTATTTTCAATTTTGGTAAAAAAAAAATTAAATTTTGTATTTTTATATTTTAAATTTATTTTTATATTTTTCTTATAATATCAAAAAGTAAAAAGGAGTATTGGGTATGGAAAGCTTATTATGGGCTTGAAAACAATTGCAAATGAGTTGATATTTGGAGTTGGGATACGAAGAAACTTATTTTTGAGACTCTTGTTACACCTATTATTCTTTATGGATGTGAAGTGTTGTAGTGTCTCTAGTGAATCCGGGAGAAAGATAGAGCAAATACAAAAGAAAATTATAACCTATAATCTCAAAATTAAAGGAAATACACCCTATCCCATCCTCCTCTTACAAACAAGCCTCTCCCCCATTGAGAGCATGGCTATCACTAGATACCTAATGTATAAGAACAAGTTAAACAACATGGAAGGCAAGAGGCTTCCTAAAATTGCTTCAAAATCTAGTCATAAGCACCATCCACTCAAACCAGGATGGCATAAATATGCTCGGTCTTGCTAAACTATTAAGGAATAATAAAAAAAGTAAAATCAAAATTTAAGGAGAAAACGTGGTGTGATAAAGAGTTAGAGGAAAAAATAAAATTAAGGTATTATAAGGATGTAATCAACCCTAATCTAGAAGATCAAAATTATCTATCTATTTTTCCAAGTGTAAAGAAAAAAATAAGCATTGCTAAGATAAAAACAAATTCTCAAGAGCTCCATAGTGAAACTATGCATTGGTCAATTCCTAAAAAATCCATGGGATGAAAGAGTGGGTCACCTTTGTGACACTAAGAAGGTTGAATATGAAAAACACTTCATCTTAGATTGTCCAGCCTATACCCATATTAGATCTCATTTTCAAACCTTCCTAACCTCTTAACTCAACAAAAATATGGTGATCTTGGAAAGCTTCTCTTAATGCTTTTCGAGCACAGAAACAAAATTCTAAAGGATCGCAAGTAATCACTTATCCTCAACAGCAAGTAATCACTTACCCTCTTAAGGTATGATAGACCAATTCTGTCTTAGTGGACGTTGTTCATCATCATCGTCGTCGTCGTCGTCGTCGCCCTCTTAAGGTATGATAGACCAATTCGGTCTTAGTGGACGCATCATCATCATCATCATCATCATCATCATCATC
>ML779151.1:533351-546210 GCA_009831015.1 Picea engelmannii | reverse complement strand
AACTATGATTGATTACATATAATCAGGGGTTTAGTAAAGGGGTGTTACAATCCCCTCCCCCTTCAAAGGAACATCGTCCTCAGTGTTCTTTCTCGGTAACAATTTCCATGCCTTTATCCTTTAGTTACTTCAACATCATCCTCCTTTTCATGGTCTGGTCCTTTCCCAAACTCTTGGCATTTACCACATGCATATGAAAATTTCAAACAACAATCATTTCAATTTATAATTTCATGCATAAACATTTTATTATTATTCATCATTCAAGAGGAAATTTACAATCATCATAATACTTTTATGTGTATTTTATGTATTTTCATCCATATGGTTGTCTCATTAACTCAGATCATTTTTTTCCTTGACATACCCATGGTGTGCATGATCATAATCAACAGATTACAAGAACTATCAAACTCTCATCTTCCTTGTGGTCACTCACCCTCCAAGCCTAGGCTCAAGCATCCCCTTCTATGCTATATATTCCCTTGGGTGATCCATCTTGTCTTGCCAAGGCTTTCTCACACAAGAAGAATTTTCTGAGAATTCCTCGAGTCTTACAGTCGGGGTGTCCTTTTGACTTGCTCTTGTCAAGGAGTCCCTCCGACCCATGTTACCTCAACACGGTATTATTTTATGACAATCATGGCATATCACAGGGTTCTCATGTCACAACAATAGAATTTTTCTATTCTTTCCAAGCTTGACACCCATCACCTGTCCTTCTAGGAAAGATCTAGTATCTCACCTATATCACATGCATACAGTAAAAATGAGACATAATTTCAATTTCAATCTAATTTCTTTCAAATATGTTACCCAAATATTTTCTAATTCACAATTTTGTTTCCAATCTGTTTCATAGAGGAACCAGATTCACAAGTATGATATTTTCCTTCTCATAATAGTTTGGCTCAATAGGCATTAGTGTTCCTCATGGATTACAATAGTGCCATATCCATGACCCTTTTTCCTGCAATTCCATCTTCACATAGATAATCAAATTTTCAATTTCTCACATACATACATTCGCATTGCACATATCCAATGATATCACAAACAATTCTTGATTTGTGCAATCTAACAATTGCATTGCATTCATTCATTCAAGAAAATGTCATTCCTTACTACATGTTTCATTTTATCATATTAAACCCAACCAAATGCAATTCAAATATTAATTGAACTTAACCCATGTGCCAATTCCCATGGCCACATTCTCACACAATGCACCCTTGCATTGATTTCACATTATAACTTTTCATGTTAGGCACTCTAGCTAGGGTGTGTTGGAATTCAACCAAACTCTTACCATATGGATTCTCTGCCCACATTCATTATTACAATGGAACTATATTTGCTTCTTTGAATCGATCACAACCTCAAATCATCACTCATGAAATTCAAAGTTTCACGTGACTTCCTTTAAGCATTTATTTCTTTACCAATAATCAGGGTATCAACATGTAGGGTCACCTAATTTCTCTCTTTACCATCGTACAAATCTGTAGAGTACTATAAGATACTTCTTCCACAATGGGAAGCTTTGTATATTCCCATTCTCTTACCACATGCATCTCCTAAATGCATTAAATCAACGTGTTGTCTATGATAAATTTTGTTCCCAATCATTCCTTGATTGGTCAATGTATTCATGACATATCAGTTCATGAATTCTTCCAAGGATTTCAATCATCTTTTGTTGCCATAGGTTCACACCTCCATCATTCAGGTTCTCCTTATTGAATCATACCCTACTTCGGTATGAATGGCATACAACAACCTTTCAAAATCACATGCATAACATTAAGACAATAAAACATTTCAGAAGGGATTCTTATCGAATCCCTTCATACATTATGCCACATAGGCATGAACACTTGTATACATGTTATAGCTGCCAACAACCTCTATGATATTACCTCATCATTGGCTCTTCTCGGGGACTTCTAAAGTCCCTTTCATAGTTCTCTTTATCAGAAGCCTTCTTGCATTCTTCCTTTGCTTGAGGATGTCCACCATTGGTAGTTTTCCTTCCCTAACAGCTCCAATCGTTTCCTACAGATCACATGCATCCTCACATTCATAGTTTACATCATTTTTCATGTAAAATAAAATGCATGTACCACATTATTTAATTCATCAAAACATTGTGCTCTAGCATATCTATATGTATTCCATCACATTGTCCCCAATGTTGTTCATCAGTGCAAACAAAATAATTTTTTAGTTTTTTATATAGTTACACCATTATCAACATTCTCATTCTAAAATCATTTACATACCACAACATATCAGTTTCTCATCTCGGAGAAAAACAATAATAATCAATAAATGAGTTAAGGGACTCTTCCCTTTTTCCAACTCCTTCTACACAGTCTGGAACTTCTAGTCCAACTGATTTGTTTTTAAGGATTTACTATATTTTCATATCATGGTTCAACCAAGGCCATTTAAACACACTCAATATTTTATCTTTCAATTACCAGCTATACTTATTTTCACAGCTGCTCTTTTAAACCATACAACTCTATCTTACCATTCAGGGTTTCATAGTGAGAAAAGTATTAATTCTTTTCTCCTTCTTTTCCTTTACAAGTTATCCCTCCTGGGATCTGCCTAATCTATTCCTTGAGTAGTATTAATCAGGTCCTCCTTGACCTTCTTGATTACATTAGAATGCTACAACAATAAGCCTTTCGTTCGTAATGAATTATGAACATGTGCATTCTACACATTTATCAATTAGATTGGTCATCATTCATTTGAATGTATTCTATGCCTGCATTATATTTTATAATGTAATCCAGGATTCTTATATAAATAAGCTTTTCATACCACTACCTAATTCTCAACAATCATTAAGGTTATAGCTCTGTACTCCTAACAGATTCTTCACACAATTCCTCCACATAGAATTTCTTCAACATGCAACCTTCTTGTTCCATATCTAATACCATATGAAATTATCTCAATCTAGAATCAATATTAGTTTTATTAGCTCATATATTTTACCCAATATTACTTAAGGAATATCATCATGCATTCTTATCGTGCATCAAGATACACATTCAAACATGTATATTTATGTTACCAGCTTGCTTTCATGTTTTTCTTACATGCACTTAATCACCTGCATTAGCATGTTATGTGTGTCCAACATAGGCACACTTTACGGCCCACAATTGTTCACATGTGAACTTTAACGACGTAATCATATTGTCTTATAAAATGAAAACATAACATCCTTTCTCATTTATTCTCTCAATAATTTACACTAATGTTTCTAAGGAAGTGGAACACATCCTCCTCAGGCTATTACTTCATCAAGGTATATCGAACCCTTCTACATAGGGTCATCCATGCCTCCATGACATTTTTCAATCCAAGAAAGCACACTCCTTGCCTTAATACCCTCTTAGTCAGGCATTTATATCATGTCCTTTAGTATTCATACACTTATACACCATACATGTACATCACTTGCACATTCTTATATTATTCCTTCTTATTTATTTGATCTTTAATATACAAATTCACCTCGGGCAACCTTATAATGAATTCAATCCATGCACTCAAGCATATACAAACATAGATAAATATTCATCATGAAAGTCCATTGCTTGCACCTCTTTTCCATGTCATTCATACACGACAGTACTTTGAACCTTAATACTAGTTTTCCTTAGATCTTACATCCATTCACATGGAAAGTCTCACAGGTATAATCATACTTATTTTTCCTTATCTCATGGAAACAACCAACAAGAAACCACTCTTTCCCTTATGTTACAAAAACAATCCACAATCATTTACAAAATGTAAGTAATTACAGTATTACCCAGGGTAACGAGATTCCCAATTCCAACTTCCTTTCATGCTTCAACCATTCTTGGTCAATAGACCTATATCAGGGAATCCCTTTCCTTGATTCCATTTCACGACTATATGAGCCAACCCAACCATTCTTGTATGGTTTTCATCCTCCTTTGGATGTCAATTTGACCCTCTGGTCATCTAGTAATGATCCAACACTACACATATTAGAATTTATATCATTCCTCCACTAATCATTATAGCCCTATCTCTCTAAGGCAATAAACAACAACATTATCAATAATTCATTCATGTTTTTAACTTTCTTGTTGTCATCGGGTCATTATTGACCAATACAAGCCAACAACAGGTATTACACTACAACCAACCATAGGTTATATTGAGTCTGTTTGCATGCCACCATTATCATATTCATTACAATATGTCCATATATTTCATTTACATGCATAAACAAGTACCTAAGTCAATAGACAGGTGCACATTTGTGCAGCGATGAGCTCATAACTACCTCACGTATCTAAGTTGTTTACCTCTCTTATAAGGACTATCAATAGTCCAAAGGAATGTTATTTACTTGTCTAACCAGATTGTCCCAACAACATTTTTAATCATTACAGATCAGTTAAACTGACCTTACACATTTTATATCAGTCCTCTAAACATGAGGAATTATTCTTACAAGCTCTTAGGTTTGTTATTTATGCAATAATTAATACTTCCAAGGATTCCATAAATCCATACTAAACTCCTTTAACCACTAGAAAATTCTTGTAAGGGTCTTATCCCTTACCGAACAATAATCTTAAGGGCTAGGTTTGTATCATCCTATACTTACAAAAAGCATCACAATGATCGGCCTACTCATTTGGTAGATAGAAACAATCCTATAGAAAGATTCTACTATTTATGCCCCCTTTTGCACTCAGGTCTTTCCATTAATGATTATTGGCATATCCCTATTCTAGTAGGAGTAGCTATTAGTTTGACAAAGGAACATCATAATACCTCTATTGTAATCCAACAAGGATTTTCAAAATATAGTTTCAATCTATAGTCCTTCTCCTCAAGGAACTCGTGCAGATAATAAATAAGCTCTTAAACACAAAGCACTCTTTTAAATAGGCTTATCTCTAGCCTTAGTATATCAACTCTAAGACTCATCACTGGACCATCCAGGCCTAGTGTTGTAACCATAATATGATACCAATTTGTAACACACCCAACCCCTTAAGTACCCTTTTAAGAGATGGGGTATTAAATTTTCTATTCTCATGAACCTCTTCAAATCCTTTCCAAAAATCACACCATCGTCTTCTTCTCGCAAAGAGATTTCCAATGACTATAAATTTTCTCAAAGTGGAGTTTTATATAAATAGTTATGGCCCTTTGAATTTTTGGGACTTTAGTGGCCAAATGCATTCGTACTGCCATGTGGCTCCACGTCATTGTGCCCATCCGACGTGGCACTGGTGTGTCTTGCATGCAAGGCATCGTGGTTGACTGGGCGTCAGCGTGGTGCCTTCCACCTACTCATTAGACCTTTATTTCACCGAATCTCGACCCTTTTCACTATTCGTATATCCCAAGAGGCCCGATACAGGACAATTTAGTGCCTAGGGTACGTAGCCCCATCATATGGCGCCACCTGATTTTAGTTCTTTTGTTAGGTGATGTAATACAATGTCATGTCGGGTCATCAGACCATCAACCCACCAGGAGGGCCTGACTAAAACTTATTCCATGACATTCGATATGGGATGCGTTAACACCCTAGACACTTGGTCCTATTGTGCACCTCCATTCATCATTTAATGAAATCGTGACACACAATCACCAGGTACTGGACCACCAGACCCTCTAACTTCATCAGGCATCGAAACCTCTTTTGCATCCCGAGGTTTGATTGACGGTCTTGACTAAAATCAATGGTCGGGGTCGAATCTCAATACGATGGTTCTGGTTCTTCACACCTATTCAAAGGTTTAGGCCAAATCAGGGTATCGACACCTACCTTTGGTCCTGATGCGACAAGTGGCCACCAGAGAACTAGGAACCAGACTTCCCAGCCTATCTAGGTAAAAAATCTCCTCAGTGTTCCAAGGGTCGATTGACTCCCCTTGAATTAGATCAATGGTGGAGGTCTATCCTCCTTAGATCCGAGGATTAGGATCTAACGACGTTACCCTAAGGTTACTCACCTTCAGTCGGACCCACATCAGACTCATCAACGAATTCCCTTACTTCCACGTGGTATGACACGTGGTGAGACACATGGCATGACATGTAGCATTTTTACTACTCAACACGTGGCACTCATTTTCCCCATGGATCCCTATCCAATTCGCCCAAATACACGTGACACATGGCACCACCATGGGGTGACACGTGGCCTTCCTTTTTCATGACATGTGAAACACTTGTCGAATGCCATGTCATCATCAGGGACTGAATTTTGGACCTTACCTATGGTTTTAACTTGGAAATATCTCAGTTCCGGGGATTATGAGGGGATTAGTTAATAATAATCCTGTAATTACGATATTTCTAATTAAGTTTAACACAGGTTACGACCCCATGAGATCTATGGTGGAGATCGACCCGTATTTCGATCCAACAGATCTAATCTATCGTATCTGTTACCGGGTTGTCGCCCGATGGGGTCCATCCTTTTATTTATTGACATACCACGTGTTGACAAGTGTCACTCTTCCCAGGTGCATTGGAAACCACCCTAGCACATAGCCCAACATTGTCCAGACGTGTGGAATAATATTCAAGTGACATGTGGTCTCGGATATTGGGCTCCGGGACTTCCCCATCATGGTATAACTTCGAGTAACCTTGGTCTAGTGATTACGATGATGTTAATTAAATTAATTATCATGATTAGGTCACGCTTAATTAATTTACTTATGGGTTTAACTACCCCAAAGTATATGTGTAAAGATCCACTGTCCATATTTCTCAGATCCACTATCCAATGGTTCTAATTGAACACGCTTACCCAACTGCCCTAGCCCTCTATGGGTGACATATCACTCCCTTTGCGAATTAAATGGTGACAAGTATCACCTCCATGATCCCGTCTTCAACTCTCACTTGAGCTTATGCCATAGATTGACGATTATGGTCTGTCGATTAAATAATCCAATGGCTGCACTTAAGGGCTCTTCTAAGGAATTAGAATTTTATTCATTGAAAGGGGGCAACAGTGGAACCAAGGGTTGTAACCTTTTCCATCAGGCCACCGAATTTTCATAGTAATTCAAGATTGGGATAACTCTCGATGTTTTGGGGTATGATTTACCCTGCTTTAGCACGATCAGCAGTGGTATCCCATCCCTCCTCATATCCAACAGTCGAGGCTCAATCACTTCTTTCCAGGCATAGAATTTCCCTCCCAAGATTTCCTAAAGTAAATATTCAATGGCCAAGATCCCTCGACACTCATACCTAACTATCAATATCTCCTCTTCCAATTCTCGACGAGTGTATAACTAGAAGAAGGAACCAGGGGTTGGAACCCTGGTCCCCGGGTGTCAGAAATTTCAACAAACATAACAAAAAGGTTTCCCAGGGGTACAGTGCTTTGATATCTTAGTGACGATTCCCTCCTAAGCTTACCTAAGGGAATATTAACGGTCAAGATCTCTTGGCACCCAGATATAATGGTTGATATCCCACTTGATCTTAGATGATAGTCCAACAGTGGAGATATGTTGATCCACTAATCCAATGGCTAACGAGTTTCATTGATTCACACTTAACCACAATGGTTAACCAATTCATATTTAGAAGGTTGAGATCGTGTTAAGAACCTAAACCAGATCTGTAAATATACTTCATAAATAACCAAGAATAAACCATAAACCATTCACCATAACATTAACACAAGAAATAGAGAAAACCCTTGAGGTAGGGTAACACCATATATTAATCCTTATGGAAGGATAAAACTCCTCAAGCAATCATTGCTTGTACAATCACAATATTCTTCACTATGTTTCATTACATTGCCTATACTTCTTTATATAGCTCTCTCTATCTCCTAGGAACCTTCTAGAGAGCCTTCTCACATTTATTACATCCAACTACCATAGTGGGCCTTTATTAATATAGTGGACGTAGTCCACCTTACATTGAATGACCACATTCCCATATATTAATTGACTTCCACTAATAACACATAACTACATTCCCATTGGATACCTCCCTAGGTACCCCATATTACCTCCCTAGGTATACTACAGATCGACTCTGGCCTTGGTATTAACTGTTGATATTATGGTAGTTGTGGGAGGTATTTACCTCCATGTGTAAACCTGATGAGGATAAAATACTCCGGGAAGCAAGAAGAAACCCTAATGAGTTAGCTAATAACCCTAGAAGACTTGTCGGCTCAAGAAGATAATTTATATTGGGTTATTAGCCTCCAAGAGAAGAATTTGGCAAGAAATAATAATATATATTGAACAGACAGATATCCAGAATGAGAAGTCGGCCCAGATAGTTAGCCAAAATTAGTATAAATACAGGAGGCCAATTCTCATTCTAGCAGGCAGTCTCAGAATTGCAGAGTAGCGACTTGTGCGCATTGCAGTGCCTAGTTTTGTGCACAAGTTTGAGGAGAGTTGTTGATGTAGCTAGTAGTTACATTTTGGCTTGGAATATCTCTTGGCTAGGGTTTGGACTATCTGATCATCTCTTGTTGGTGCGCTATCCTTGGGGAAAGGTGTGCTACCCTTTGTTTGGCTATCTAGCCTAGGGTTTGCTTTCGAAGTGATTCTCTATAAGGTTAAGGTGCTCAAAGGGTGGCTTAGGCCTATGGTTGGGTGACAATAGAGATATTTTCAATGGTAAAACGAGAACATCCATTATATTCTAACAGGTTATGGGCCCACACCTCCTTCATTCAGTCTAACGGTTGGAAGGAAAAATAGTCGTAAGGATGTTAAGCTCGTTGAAGAACTGCTGCTAGGGTTTCTAGCAGGAGCAGTCACCAAAGCACTGTTTCTAGGGTTACTAGCAGGTGCAGGTGAAGAAACCCTAATCCTCTCGTTGAGGCACCTTAAGTGAAGTAATTGACCTAATCTCCAGATATATCAGTGCGCCCTAGACTAGCGCATCTTCTGGTACTCTCAGCAAGCCAAGATGTCAAGTTTGAGTTTGTGCTCAAATCTAGGTTTTGACCAAGTCAAAGCAGCCATGACTTATTCTATTAAGTCAGAGAAAAATTTATATGTAGCCTCTAATTTTAGAGCATGGAAGACAGGGATTGACCTCATCCTTGCCAAGAATAAAGTGTTGGATATCGTGAAAGGAAAGATCGTGGAACCAAAGTTTGAAGAAGGAAAAGAGAAGGAACCATAGAACGTTGCAGTTACGGAGAATTTCAAAGATGGTGACATCAATTCCATGAGTATCATAGTGGAATCTATAAAAGACCACTTGATACCCTACATCTCCCATATCGACTCATCGAAGAAGATGTACGATGCCCTAACAAATCTCTTCTTGGTCAGAAACATTAGACAAGTTATGAGTCTGAAGAATGAGCTCTATGACATGAAGATGAAAGATGAGGAAAACATAACATCATAATTTGTGAGGATCTCCCAGATCAACTACAAGCTGTTGAAGAGATCATTTCAGAGAAGGAATTGGTAAACATAGTACTCAATGGTCTTCCCAAGACGTGGGATGCATTTTCCGCAAGCATGAACACAAGAAAGGAGTATCCTACATTTGAAGAACTTTGGACTTGCTATGATCAAGAAGAATCCATGATCAGTGAAAAAGAGAAACCCCAAAAGAAGTATGATGATCAGGGCTTCACAGCAAGATTCAATAATTTTAGGAAAAAAAGGAAGTTTGGCTCAAGGAGGAAGCCAAATCAAGAGAAAGACATTTCAGAAATACAATGCTTCAACTGTCGAAAGTATGGTCACTACAAGAATCATTGTCCTGAGCTAAAGAAAATAAAGGAGAAACATGAATCATCAGTTGTCGAAGAAAAGGAACCTACAAAGAAGACTAAGCAGGATGAAAGAGACTTCTTCTTCTGAAGGTAACAATACTCTTCTTATTTCTTGTATATATCTTGTTTGCATCGTCTCTGTACATATCTTGTATATCTATCTCCTGGAAGATAATGTATTCCAAGAAGAACTATACCTATAAAGAACAACAAGATTAGGATGAATATCATTAGATAATACACATGAAAGGATGAAATACGTCAAACAAATGATGTGAAATCTATTGCAAGATAAACCGAATCCATCATGAAGAGACTTAGAAGAAGCAAATATAGAAAAAATTCAGCAATCAAAAGGAAATTGGAGAAACACTTATGATGTTTTTGTAGAAGACAACAAGATGGAAGAGTGGACTCTGTCAGACAGAGAGAGCCAATTATATATTGCAGAAGACAACAAGGATGCAGACGGAAGCTTGGACTCTCCCATATGGAGGGAGATGATTATACATCACGAAAGAGAAGAGCATTCATGAAGCAAGGATTAAGAGGGAGCTAATCCTATGATCCATTGAAGATGATGAAGTATATATCCATGGTAGCAGCCATGAAAGGCAGTACATGTTCAGTTCGACCTTAGAAGAAGACTTAAAGTATCCCTGGTTGTCCATCCACATCTGTGATCCTATGATGAAATAAATAAATGGAATCCTTAGGGCATGGAATCTACAAGAAACTCCATGGACCCAAGAGCTAAAGAAAAACATAAGAAAGAACATGAAGATTCCAAGAAAGAAGAGAAGCCTGAACAACCATTCATTGTATCGAGAATCAAAAGATTACCATCCTGATATGAAATCACTAAAAGAAATCAAGCAGAGGAACTGAAAGTTGTGATGAAGAACAGTGTATGAAAGACTTATGAATGAAAGCACTAAGAGATCGAAGTCTAGAGATTCTCCCAGATGGAGGGAGAAGACTATGACGATTACTTGTTCCAGTAAACCAGACATACCTATACATGAGTATTTATATCATCCACAATATCCATGGGTTGGAGTTCTACATTAGATGAATGCAAAGAATGTTCTCCAAAGCAATTGAACAAAGAGCATATGAAGAGAAACCTCAACACTTTGAGGCATACCAGAAAGAGACCCTTGTACGAAGATGGAAGAAAATAATTTGGTGGAGAACCTCCAGTGCATAGCAGAAGCGTGGTGAAGATTTCCTATAGCAAGATATTGTATCAAGATGATTACTCATAAGATCAAATATCATGATGATAGAAGATGTGCCACATGGATATGTTCCAGTTTTCCAACAATGATATATTTTATTTATCAGAGCTACATGAATCCTTCAAAGAAGACCAGTGCTCCAGAACGAAGTACATTTGAAATCAAGAATTACATTATCTGTGATTAAGTTCAGAAAGGAGTCAGAGGTTCTCCAATACATATCTCCACACATGAGCAGATAAACAAACATCTTGGTAAAGCTTCTGTCCAAGATAAAAGAATTTGCCTACTCAAGTTGGATCTCGTGGAGATGACTTCCTTATTGAAAAAGGAAGAGATGATTCCCAGGTTGGGAGGGAGAACTGATATGTATTGACTTATGGATAGTCATTTTTCAATTCGAAAAATGGTCCAGGATGAGTAGTTTCCTTTCCAGTTCGGAAAGTGGATTGATATTTCTGACGGACAACAATTTATCATTATGGTTAACATGGGAAATGGTATAGATTGTTGATGTATCATAGACATCAACTTCTCATTGTGGTTAACATGGGGAGTGGTCTAGGTCAGTCTCTCTTCTTGAGGGTTACTCAAGAAGACTAGCACGCCTCGCCGGACAACGATTTCTCATTATGGTTAACATGAGGAATGGTCTGTTTTGGAGGTTGGTACATGACAATCTTTTCCTCTTGTGGTTAATAGAGGAAATGGTCCAGACATACATTCCTTAGGGTTTATACATTCTCTCCAAGGTGCACTTTGATTAGTGCAGGAGGAATGGCCCAGGGTGGCGAATGGTCCAGGCTCAGCAATCAGGGACATGCATTCCTTAGGGTTTATACATTCTCTCCAGGGTGCACTTTGATTAGTGTAGGAAGAATGGCCCGGGGTGGGGAATGGTCCAAGTTCAGAAGACAGGATAGTTATTCTTCCTTTCTTCAGAAGAATGGTCCATATATCTCATTGTTCTACTATGAGGGCAGATATTCTTTCAGATCTCATAGATGTGAGTGAAATATTGGCCTAGATGATTCAGTTTATATCATAACATTTTTTTTGTGCAGGTTGATATCAGATGATTGTTATGAAGATTATATAATAGTAGATGTATACTACTATGGTGGATGTGTTCCACTGTTCATGACTATAGGTTGTTGATCAAGTACTTGTGTGTTACTTGGTGTGGTAGTGTACCATTGGATTGTAGTTATGTAATACTATGGATAGACAAATTTGTGTTGTATTTTGTTTTGATTTCCTTGAAGACTATTAGTAGTATTGGAAATGATTATCAGTTAGATGGATAATCAAAGGACAAAGATTTCCCAGGTGAAAAATGGTTTAGAGCATTTACTCTTCTAGATTAGAAGAATGGCTCTTGTATCACTCTGTGGAGTGATCATCATGTTTGATTACTCAGATAGAGTATGGTTTCGAGAGATGATGCATTTGATGAAACTGATGATGATGATGGTGCTCATGATCTAGTCATGATCTAGTCTATACAACTATGTTGATGCTACCGGGTGAATGGTATGTTTTTGTGCTCAAGACCATTACCTGTAATACCTCCCTAGCTAGGAGGGAGTGTTGATATTATGGTAGATGCAGGAGGTATTTACCTCCACATGTAAACCCAACGAGGATAGAATACTCCGGAAAGAAAGAAGAAACCCTAATGAGTTGGCTAATAACCCTAGAAGACTTGTTGACTCAAGAAGATAATTTATATTAGGTTATTAGCTTCCAAGAAAAGAAGTCAGCCAAAAATAAAAATATATACTGAATAGACAGATACCCACAATGA
>ML779151.1:517190-531212 GCA_009831015.1 Picea engelmannii | reverse complement strand
ATTTTAAAGAAATCAAAGTAATCGCTTACCTTCTTAAGGTCGATAGACCAATTGGTTTCAGTGGATGTTAATCATCATCGTCATCACATTAGTCATGATTAACATTTATTTAGTTTCTTAGGATCATTTTTTTTTACACATCTCATCTATATCGAGTTATAAAGTTCACTTCTCTTTAAATTAAAACCCTCCTAGATCCATGTTTTAACCCAGGATCAATTCTCTCGAGGTGCAAACCTTTCCTATATTTTTTCACTCTAAAAATGTTTGCACCTCTCCCCCTCTCTCAAGGCTTAATAAATAGAGAGTTAAAATGGATTTAAATTAAGCCATCTAGATTAGCCACCAAAATAGATCATTTTCTATTGAGCCAGTCTATAACAATCTTGGAATCTCCCAGTACATATAGCTCATAAATAGAATGTCTTGTAGAAAGTAATAAGGTTTCCCAAGCTCCCATGAGCTCATCCCTGGAGTTGGTGCCCCTGTCACAATTTAATGTCCATCTATATTTTGAATGATCATCTATCTTTATGACTCCTCCTGCGCCACAGAGAGTTCCATTTTGTTGTGTAGCCCCGTCAAACCAGGAAATAATTTTATCAACAGGAAGTCGTGTAGTGGAAATCCTAGGTTTAGAAACTTTTGTAATTTTTCTCTTCATGCCCATGGCTCCTATAACAGTGTAAACAACATGTTGCACAGATGGATTCCTGTCCTCAAAGATATCTTTATTGCAATCCATCCAAATATTCTAACAAGTAAAAGCGGGAAGGGCTTGATAAATAGAATTCTGTGAAGCCAAATTTTGGAAACACTCGACCAAGGAATTGTTAGTCCAACCATGATTGATCTTAAATGTTTTTTTAATCTCTGCCCACATAGTGGTAGTAAAAACACAGTTGAAAAAAATATGATTGTTCATTTCTCTTTGTTGTCCACACAGGTAACACATACCTGGTCCCTGTCATCCTCTATTCTGCAAGTTTTCCCATGTCAAGATTTTATTTTCAACTAAGAGCCACACAAAAAGTTTTAGTTTCAGAGGGCAATCCCAGATCCGCATTATTCTTCTCCAGCCACCTATATTATAGTTCCATATCTTATTTGATAGAGATTCATAGACATTTTTAACTGTGATTTGTCCTGATTTATCCCCACCTATCCATATAAGTTCATTTGGTTTTTCCATGAGCTTAATGCCTGAATCTATCAAGTGCCTTCTGTAGGAGTCCCATTCATCAGAAATATCTGCTTCCAATCCTATATCATCACTGAAAACCCATCTTTCAGACATCAAATTCCTAGTCGATACCCAACTCTCCTGAAAAAGAAGATAGATCTTCTTTTGGTTGAGGATATTTACCAAATATTGTGATAAGTATGAGTCCAGACCAATCCCCATAATTGCATCATGACCAACCAAAATTGAATGTCTCGATCTCGGTCTCTGGGCTATCCAATGAAGAATTATCGGTAAAGTGTTTTGAATATTTTTCCACGACTGTGAGCCATAGGATGAATAAGCTTATGCAAAACGTAACCATGATAAAACAATTCCATGTGGGGAATATTTGTCTTTGAGCACTCTTTTCCATAGTCTCGGCTTCATCAAGACCCACCAAAGAGTGTTTGATGCCAGAGCCCTGTAAAAGATAAAAATATTGTGCAAATCCCAACCATCATAATGTTTCGGTTTTGAAATGGAACCCCAGCTGCATAAATGATAACTCTTCTTGTTTTTATTACTTGACCAGAGAAAAGTAAAACTCAACCTTCGAATCTTATTTAGAATCGAAATCAATAAGTGAGCAAGAATCATCTAGTATACATGAAGGCTCTCCAATACAACTTTAATTAGGACTAGTCATCCCCCCATGGAGAGCCATTTGTTGCACCAATGATTTATCCTTGCCTCATACCTGTCAATAAGCCATTGCCAATATTCCTCCTTATATCGATCTGGCTTCATACAATATCCCAAATATTTAAAACCTGTAGATAATTCTTTGCTTGTGAAAGGGAGAATATATTTAAGATACCATAAGGTTTCCGGAGGAACTCCCAAGAACATGTAAACAAATTTTTGAATATTTATTACCAATCCAGAAGCCCGGCAAAAAACATGTAGAATAGACTGTATCAAGACCCATTCGGTTGGAGATGCTCTGGACATTATAAGAATATCATCTACAAATAAGATATGAAGGACCTTTAACAGTCTAGAAACCTTTATTCTCATGAGAGATCCCTCAAATTGTGCTTTCTTTAATGTGAGGCTAAGGGATTCCATAACTAAAATGAAAAGTAGAGGCGAGAGCAGGCATCCTTGCCTCAGTCCTCTACTGCTTTTGAAGAAGGTAGATGCCTCATCATTTATCAGTATAGCATAAGAAGTTGAAGTAATGCATTCCATTATCCAGTTGGTAGTATGTAATCCAAAACCATATTGGAGTAGGATTAATCATAGAAAGTCCCAATTTGTACAGCCATAAGCCTTTTTCAAATACAATTTCAGAATAATGGCTTGTAACTTCTTATTTTTAATGCTATGTAGACATTCCTGAGCAGTTCAGAATGCGTCCAGAATTTGTCTGCCTTTGAGAAACCCAAACTGTTCTTCAGAAAGTACTATGGACAAGATTGGTCGAATCCTCTTGGATATAAGTTTAGATATAATATTATAACATAAGTTACATAGCACTATTGGGTCGAAAGTCACTGAAAAGAGAAGTTTTATTTACCTTTGGAATTCAGTCTATGAATGTTGAGTTTATTGAACAAATAACCTCCCCTCTGACTCTAGATTCCTCTACCATCTCATGTAAATCCTGACCAACCAACTCGAATAAATTAAGGAAGAATTCGACGGTCCATTTGTCAGGTCCAAGGATTTTATCTCTGGTAAAACCCTTAATAATCTCATAGATTTCCTCTTTCTTCACAACCTTTTCTAGATTATAAAGATCGTCAACAATCACAAAGTTTTTGAAAAATTTAACTGAGTTAATATGATCTAGTATTACATTCTGACTTGTATCGCTGAAAAAATACTTGAAATAGTTGGTTCCTTCGTCCTTAATAGCCTATTGTCCCATGTGAATTTCCCCGTTATCATCTTTAATCTCCCAAATATATTTTTTGTTTCTCCTAAATCTTGCAAAGCGATGAAAAAACTTAGTATTCTTATCCCCACTTTTTATCCAAATTGCCCTGCTTTTCTGGCGCCACCTTTCTTCCTCCTCCAATAATTATTTATTCTCTCCATCTCAAGAATGGTCAGAGTGTGGACTGACACATCAGGACAAGCTCCCATAGACAATTGGGTGTAATAGAGATCAAGATTCTCTTCGATCTTTGCCAAGGCCAAAAGATCCTGCTGTCATTTCTTCTTGGCCCATACCTTTACTTGTGCTTTTAATAAAGTCAATTTCTCAACCAGTATCCTTTGAGCACCATTAACAAGATGAAGACGAGGGTCATTCCATACATCTCTAACCATCCCAGCAAATGAGTCATCATTCATCCAACCCGGATTAAATTTAAATGGATAGGCTACAGTGGGAATTCCAACTCTGAACTCTAGTAGAACAGGTGCATGATCAGACATAAAAGGGAATTCATCCCAAGATCTATGTCTCAAAATAGAAGCCAAAATATTCTCCACAACATAAATGTGATCAAGCCGCTTTGCAATACTTTCTTTACCTGACCTACTATTCCTCCATGTAGGCACGATCTCTGTCGGGGCACATCCACTAGATTGTGCTTAATAAAAAGAGATTTGAAATACCTGACCATAGGATCACCCTGAGCAGAAATGCCCCATGCCTCATCCATAGAAGTTGTAAAATTCATATCACCAACAATGATTAGATATTTATGTGCCAATAAACCTGAAGTGTACAATGAATTCCAAAAAAATTTATGCTCCTGACAGGGCCCATAAACGTTTAGTAGAGATAACTTTATGTTGTCCAATAATGAAGTCCTTGACAAAAAAATCCCACCACTGCTTAGAAAAGGATTAAGTGCAAAACAATTTGGGTCCCAAGATGCTAAAAGTCCACCAGAAGTCCCCAATTGAACTGACATTTGCAATCATCCAATCCAGTTTAAGCTTACTAATAAATAATCTTGCCTTTTCCGCAACCACCAGTATCTCTTGAAGCAAAATTATGTTTGGATTCATTTTAAACAAAATTCTACGTAGGGAGGCCGATTTTAGGGGTACTCCTACCTCTCTAATGTTTAGAGAAAGAAGGATCATGAATTAGCTTTGGTCATGGATTTCATGCCTCTAAGAGCCCCTAAATCAGTGACAGAAACGGGTAAAGAGTCTAAATGAGAACTGCTAGCCCCTGCCTTTCAGTGGGCACTTCTAGTTTTTATAGGAGAAAATTCGAACAGACCCCTTGACCACGCAGGGTCACTAAAAGTATCCCCTCCTTTCCCCTGAGAAATACTCGAAAACCCTTGTGAATCATGACTTACCACTGGGAGGGAACCCAAAAAGGACGGAAGAGGAATGGGGTTAGTCGGTTGAACAATAGGAGGGATCAAATCTGAAATTATATGATCCAAAATAGTATCATTAAGGGTTGGTTGGTCGTAACCAGGGAGAGAATCAGACACATTCTCAATCCCAGAGGAGCTAGTTAAAATAGAAGGGATCCTATGTGAGGCCTCAACAGACATGAAAGAGTTGTCCCCACCCGAAACAGTCTCCACAGACTCTGAGAATATAGTCTTATCATTATCATTATTCTTCCTTATGGTCTTAWCATGAAAGATTATGGAATTTAAGTGATCACACTCCAAAGTAGATAAAGAATTATAAAGTTTTGAACARTAGTTTTTCAACTTACCTACAAWGAAAGAATCTTGCGCCGAAGGACTATCCTCAGAGWTGAGGCCTGGGTAAGACAAAAAAWTTGGATCTTCCTCCATCGGGGTGAMCGAATCGCCAAGCATATCATCYGAGGATTCTTCRTCAGCCAAAGCGCCAAAAATGCTTSTACAATCCTTTCTTAAATGTACAGTCTTCCTACAWTAGGTACACCAKAATGGGATCCCCAAATAATCCAAGCRTTGGACAAACACTAGACCTGGCCACTCAATCTCCAACACTTCCAAGAGCTTCGCGTGCACATCTACTTCTACTAATATTTTTTCCATTTTTTTCACTGGCGAACTCAAAGAGGCCGAGTCCACGGTTTAAGATCAAAACTTTMATTTTTAAGATTTAATGATGAATAATGGATTCATTTCAAACATGTCAACTTAAAAAATTACGCACGCTGAAAAACTTTGAGGTAATATATTAATTCAATGATATTATTTGGTTGCAAGGATCTATGCCACATTTTATAATGTTTTTTCAGAGACTAATGACCTTTTTTTTCCACTATCCTACCTTGGTAGTAGGTAGAAGAGGAATGATATTGTTTAACTATAAATTATAAATTATAGTTTCACTTTTTTAATGAAGTTAAAGAATAAGTTTTTATTAAATTTAATAAAAAATTAAAATTAATTAATACTTATGGTATAATTATTTTATTTTAAAAAATAAAACATTTATGGTTTATAATGAATAATAATTTGTTATGTTTTCTACTAAATCCTATTGTCATTAGTTTTATTATTTGGGAAAGGATAAATGTTGTGTAGAGCATTGCCACATTAAATGAGAAATGAGATGTATAGTAGATAATGATCACTATGAAAGGCTTGCTTTATGGTCTTATGACTCCTCAATAGGGAATATGTGGCATTGTGTTTTCTTATACATGGTCTTATGACCTTTTAACAGGGAATAGGGAATATGTGACATTGTTGTTATGTGGCATTGTGTTTTCTTATACATGGTCTTATGACCTTTTAATAGGGAATATGTGACATTGTTGTTTCTTATACATGGCTCATGTATGTATATCATACAAATACATATTAAATTTCAAGTTTTTTCTTTTCCATGATCCATAAGAGATATCCTCACTTATTTAATTAATAAAGTTATTTTAAGATTTATTTTGATTAATAGAGTTATTAGGATTAATTATTATAAAGTTTTAATAGTAAAATAAAATGTTCAATGTTCAATAAAAAAATTAAGAGAAATTTATAGAATCCATAATCTGAAATATTTGTGATTAATATTATTTCTAAAAAAAGTCTAGTTAAAATTATTTCTGAAAAAGTTTAAAAAAATTAGGTAATATTAACATAAACATCTAGAACTTATACTTTAATATTTTTTTATTTTTTTCCCAAGTCATTGAGGACACCCATGCCACTCTTTGCCACACTAAAGTTTTTTCAAATCACAACATAAAATCTAGTATTAAAACATGGGATTAAGTGCCTCATTGACAAAAAGATAAAAACATTAAACAATACCAACCTAACATATTAAAACTTGGGAGTTTGATCCTAGTGTATCATATAATTTAAACATCTTTCTATTCAAGCTGTAAAAGAAGAATTACCTAAAAACTATATTGATACTTTAATTGTACCTATTTTCAAATCCATAAACCAGGGATGACTCATCCAATAATTGAACTATAATGATTAACTCCTTTTCATCAAAAATATTTGGCTCACTTCTTGAAAGAAAAATTGTGTTGATGGCTTGAGGACAATCATTAAAGACCTAAAGGACATGGAAAGTTTAGGAATCAACATGATATGTATTCTCCCACTCTGTCTAAGAATGTGGAGAACTTGGGCTCTTTCCACCCTGTGAGAGCTATCAGTATTACCATCCAAGAGTAATGGAATTCGGTTCCATTGTCCTGCACGTCGCGAAAGTCAAGTAAGAATTGGTTCAATAGGTACGGTGCCTAGCTGGACATCATCCCCTTTGCATAATGCATTGCTATTGCGATCACTCCTACTGGCGCTTCCTCTCTGCGACATTTTCTTAGCACCTTGCATGTCATTATCTTACTGGCGAATCTTGTTGTGTTATCATTGATCTCTTTGATGATGATGCCTCTATTTCCTTTGGTCGTTTACAACTGCGCCTTCACTTGTTCCGCCAGTTCTTTCTCACGTGCTTGATTTTCTAATAAGTCTTATGGTTGTGCACTGACAGTAGGAAATCATGTTATCCTTGCAATTAATGCCACGTCGATCTGTGTTGGTTTGTCCATCCAAAGAATGCCTCCATGGACACGGGCAACCAGCTTCTTGACACACAGACCAACATTATTACCGCGCCCAAAATGCGGTATGTCCAAGAGGTTCATTATACCTGAGTTACACAACCCTGTAATCCACTGCACGAGCTCTAGCACTGGCATTCCTAGGGTTCCAATCTCCCATGTGTTGATTAGGTAGTTTTCCTCGGCTAGTTCTGGAAATTTGGTCGTGTCGCGCACGTCATGGTCCACGTACCTTAACTTTGGTACCTTCCCCAACATGTTATCGACAATGGGGAATGCATCTAGAAGAAATGGAAGGGTAATTTTTATACTGTCAGGGGTCTTTCTTTTCTGCTTCACAGCAGATGTGCTTGCCTCTACTACTTTTGTGCCCTCTTCTTCCCTAGTTGACTCTAGTCGGTCGGCTATGTCCTTGACCAATACTTTGTCTTGTTCCTTGGATTGTCGCAGTCCCATTGCGTCATCCGGTCTCACAGGCGCCTCGGGGTTAGGGTTTGAACCCTTGTTTCCAGCCCTGGAGCTTTGCCCTATCTCTCCTTGTTGCATTGTAGGGAGATCTTCCTCGACCTACGTCAGGCTAATCGATTATGGGTCCAAGGTGGTCACATCCTCGAGTTTGAATATATTCTTTAGCTGATGCATCCTCTCTTTGAACCTTTGGCCTTGTCAAGTGACCCTGACAAACTGTCCTAGTTACCCAAACTTCGATGGAGTAATCCTTTGCAAATATCGCAATCTCAGCTTGTGACTTCATCGATTGAAAACTAGGGCACGGGTTCTCTTTCTCACTTTGAGCTCGAATGTAATGTCCCTTTCCAAATAGGAGCTCCATAAGAGGTGGCTTAATGGTATAAACCACCCCGTTAGACTATAGCCAGGGCCAAAGAGGGGTAAAAAAGGTTACTAGAGGTCACTCCAGTCACAGGTGTCATATTCGGAAAGTGACATTGAGCTAAAAAGGGTTAAAAGTGCTTTTAAGTCATTATGAGCTAAAAATAGAAGTCAACAGTGAATTAGGGTTTCAANAAAGAGGGGTAAAAAAGGTTACTAGAGGTCACTCCAGTCACAGGTGTCATATTCGGAAAGTGACATTGAGCTAAAAAGGGTTAAAAGTGCTTTTAAGTCATTATGAGCTAAAAATAGAAGTCAACAGTGAATTAGGGTTTCAATAGTGATTTAGGGTTTTGGAAGTCAACAACGAATTAGGGTTTCAACATGATTTAGGGTTTTGGAAATCAGCAACGAATTAGGGTTTCAACATGATTTAGGGTTTTGTAAAGCTATAAAGGAAGGGTCAGCGACCTAATTCATTATTATGCAAATTATGACTTGTCATTGAGGAGAAGAGGTGCATCTCAGGAGAGATAGTTCGGTGTATTCCAGGAGGAAGACACCAGTTGGTTGATTTCGGTGTTGAAAGACACACCCTAGTCACCGGGAAGATCATCCAGGTCTTCCATCATTCTTCATTGATTCCGCAGTCCTCCCATATTATGGGTATTATCTTTTAGTTTCTTATTTGTATTCCATCTAAGATCCTTTTATCTTTTGATCTAGCCGAGTGTTGTTATTTTAATCAGCCAAAGTTGCTTATTTATATTTCGGCTAAGATCCTTTATATGTTGATTTAGTCGAGTATTGTCAGTTATTCAGCCGCATTCGACCATTTTGTAATCCACATAGATATCATAATACAAAATTTGCAGTCCTTTGTCACGTTTATTATTTGTATGATCATTTATATGATGTAAACCTTTGATCCTACACACACATTAGCAGTGTTTCCTAGACTAGCCAAGTCAGGAACATTACAGTGGTATCAGAGCTTTAGTCCTGCTAGCCTGTGACTAAAGACAATGAGTGCAGCAGAAGGCCCAGAGGGTCGTGAACACGTAGGTGACGAATATGTCACTTACAACAGGCATCAGGAAAGAAGGCATAGGCCTGATTTTCCCCCTATTCCTCCTAGCTCAGAGGAAGAGGAAGAGGCACACATAGAAGCAAAGAGAAGGGCAGAGCGCAAGGCAGAGAGGATGCTAGGAGACATATATGAACGACCAGAGGGCAATGGCAAGGCCCCCATAGATCCAAAGGCATATTTCATGCAGGTTATCAACGATATGTAAGCTAGTCAACGGACCATGTCTCAGTCCTTGACATAGGTGGTTGATAGATTGGCTAGAGTGGGCACCCAAGATACACAAGTCCCGCATGCAACACAGGGGAACGCGGTAGTAGGCAGTAGACCCCATTCACCCTCTCACACATACACCTCTACAAGTAGGATTCCCAGACCCTTGATTCCCAGTTTCCAGAGGGCACCCCCGGTAGCAGCACCACCACCGATACCACAGAGCCCACCCACTCATGCTGACGACATTGCAGAGTATAGGAGGGAGTATGCGGCATTGGGTCATGACTTCCATCAGGACATGACCTTAGTCAAGTACTGTGGACTCAGACTTAGGAACCGCCCTAGAGAGCCGCAGAGGGGAGGACCACAACAGCAACAGGGGCATAACCTCGATTTCATCTGAAAATTTGGGAAACTCACCATCCCCTCTTTCGACAGATCATCCAAATACACCACCAGAGCTTGGGTACAAAAGCTAGACATGTATTACAAGCTCAACCAGATGACTGAGACAGAGGCCATCAGTTTTGCGAACTTACACTTGGAGGGTGAGCCACACGAGTGGTGGCACCATGGACTGGTGATATTAGGTCATAGTCGCATCATCTCCTATAGGGATTTTACAGATAGGCTCATGGACAGGTTTAACAGGAAGGATCCCGAGATACACTTCAGGGATCTAGCCCAGTTGAGACAAATTGGCACAGCAGAGGCATTCATCACAGAGTTTCAATGGATAGCCGTGGTAGTGACAGATATATTAGAGCCCAAGCTAATCATGCTATTCACAGAAGGACTCATAGAGCCTTTGAAAGGATGGGTGAAGGCATACAGGCCTCCCACTTTGCAGGATGCCATCCTTCGCACTCGAGATCTGGCAGACTCAATGCCAAAGACTAAAACTTTCTCCAAACCATTTGTGCCCCAGAGGGATCGAGACAGGAAGCCATTCTGGAGAGAGTGAAAGGGCAAGGAGAAGTTGGATGATGAGACTAGGTGAGAGATTATGAGGAAAAAACGTTTCTTCAGTTGCAGAGATCCTTGGGTCCTAGGCCACAGGTGCATGGGCAAGGGAGAGATTCATTATATTGAGGTAGCATCAGACAACGTGGACAGTGAGGAGGAGGAGCAGGATATTGAGTCCATTAGTTCAAAGGAGGAGTTAGCACCAGCATAGGAGAAACCTCCCCATAGACCACCAACAATGGCACGAGCCCATCCTCTAGTAGTCCCACAACTTCCAGAACAAGCTAACAGGAGGAAACCAACAAAGGGAGGTGTCATAGTGACCCTTTCTGGTGTTCCTAGGTACTATACCCTCCATATCAGAGGGATTATCCAGGGGCAATGGAAATCACCCTGATAGATGGTGGGGCCACCCACAACTTCATCGACGCTTCACTAATATCGAGACGGGCACTTCAGATAGAGGAGTTTGAGGGGTTTGATGTTGCGGTAGAAGATGGCGACACAGTGGAGTTTCTAGAAAGAGATCCAAAATTAGAGATGAAGTTAGGCAACTACACAGTGAGAGACACATTTTATGTGGTTGACCTATCGGACATAGATGTGGTGTTAGGAGTTCAGTGGATGATTACCTTGGGAAAAATCACTACCAACTACCAAACCTTGGAAATGGGATTCAGAGATCAGGATGGGAAAAAGGTTGTTCTAATAGGTATGTTGACAGGAGCACCCAGGACAGTTTTATCCAAGAGGATGGAGACGATATTTAGACATGGGGAGGTAGCATATGCCACAAAATTCTTGATCTCTACTCAGAAGGATTCGGAAGGTCGACAACAATACCATAAAAGGATCAATAATTTATTGGGACAACATCAACAGGTCTTTGAGGCAATTCCACCAGGGAGACCACCTGACAAGGGGTTTGAGCACACCATTGAGTTGGAGGAGGGGGCCAAACCTATGATCACCCCCCCCTATCATCATCCTAGGAGGTTCAAGGATGAGATAGAGAAGGCAATCAAGGAATTGCTGGCGATGGGACACATCAGACCAAGCAACATCCCATATGCTTCTTTAGTTGTATTAATTCTAAAGAAGGATGGCACCATGAGGATGTGCATTGATTACCGAGCCTTGAACAAGAAAACCATCAAGAACCGATACCCTATCCCACGCATTGACGAGTTGATGGATGAACCGCATGGGGCAATTTTCTTCTCAAAAATTGATCTACGCTCTGGATATCATCAGATCAACATCCGAGAGCAGGACATAGAGAAGATGACATTTCAATGTCATTTTGGACACTTCGAGTTCCTGGTTATGCCATTTGGGCTAACCAGTGCACCTGCTACATTCCAGTCTTGCATGAACCATATATTCATGGATCAGTTAAGGAAATCAATATTGGTTTTCTTCAACAACATCTTGATCTATAGTCGGTCATGGCAAAAGAATATGAGGCACCTGGATGAGGTATTGAGCATCATGGAGGCACAGTCATTATATTCCAAAGAGTCCAAGTGCGAGTTTGGTATGACAAAGCTGCTTTACTTAGGCGACATCATTAGTGAAAAGGGGGTACAGGTGCACCAAGAGAAGATCAGGGCCATTCTGGATTGGTCGACGCCCAAGAACGTGACATAATTGAGGAGCTTCTTTGGGCTGTGCAGCTATTATAGGCGGTTCGTCCAGGGTTTTTCTCAGCTTGGAGCACCGCAGACAGATCTTACCAAGCATGTGACCTTCATATGGACCGAGAAATCATAGGAATCCTTTGATCACATGAAGGAAGTCATGGGCACTTTTCCAGTGTTGGCACTACCAGACTTCACCCTACCATTTGTACTAAACTGTGACGCATCCAGCGAAGGGATTGGTGCAGTTTTGATGCAGGGAGGTTGTACTCCATTTATGACAAGGAAATGTTGGCAATCATGCATGCCTTGACCAAGTTAAGACAATATTTGGTGGGCAACAAATTTGTGGTCAAGACCGATCACAACAGTTTGAAGTATTTCCTTGAGCAGAAGGACCTCATTGAGCACCAACAGAAATGGGTGACGAAGGTACAGGAATTCGACTTTGACATAGAGTATGTCAAGGGGAAGAAGAACATTGTGGTCGATTCACTGTCGAGGAGACCTGCGACATGTTCTTTGATGGAGATTTCAGCAGATTGGAAATCCCACTTGTTAGTGGAATATTCCAAGAACAAGTTCGCTTGTGAGGTGATGGATGGGCAGATATAGGATGACCAGTATAGAGTCATTGACGATGTCATATTTTACAAGGATAGAGTCTACTTGGTGCCAGATTCAGGGCTTAAGAAGAAGATCCTCACCGCAATTCATGATTCACCTCTAGCAGGCCATCAGGGGTTTTTCAAAACCTACAGACAGATTAAAGAGAGGTTCTCATGGAAGGGCCTCAAAAAAGACGTTATGAGACACGTCAGTGAGTGTGTGACTTGCCAACAAAACAAGTTAGAGCATGCTCTTCTAGCAGGGCTACTTCAACCACTCCCCATTCCAGAGAAGAAATGGGAGAGTATATCTATGGACTTCATCACCGGTCTACCCAAGGTCCAGGGTAAGGACTGTATATATGTAGTGGTCAAAAGATTGACCAAGTTTTCTCACTTCTACGCCATACCGACAGAGTACAACGCAGCTCAGGTAGACAAGCTTTTCTTCAGGGAGGTATTCAAACTTCATGGGTTGCCGAAGAACATGGTCAGTGACAGGGACAGTCGGTTCATAGGGACATTTTGGAGAGAGTTGTTTCGGTTGGTGGGGACATAGTTGACACCTAGCACCCGCTATCACCCTCAGACATATGGGCAGACCAAGATTGTCAACAAGTGGGTTGAAGGGTATTTGAGGAACTATGTAGGAGGACAGCAGAGAATGTGGGTAAAGTGGTAACATTTAGGAGAACATTGCTACAACACCACCTTCCACATGTCCATTGGTATGAAACCCTTCCGAGCATTGTACGGATATGATGCTCCCACTTTGGTAGAATTGTTCTTCGGGGAGAGCAGAGCTCCCAAGGCCAAGGATTGGATCATAGAGAGTCAGGAGATTCTCAAGTTGTTGAAAGAGAACCTGCAGACCACGCAAAACTGACAAAAGATAAGTGTGGATAGTCACAGGATAGAGCGTAGATTTGAGGTTGGAGATTTGGTTTTCTTGAGACTCCAACCCTACAGACAGTCATCTCTGAAGAAGAGTGAGGCCGAGAAGATCAAGCCCGGATTTTATGGTCCTTACAGGATCATGCGTCGAGTAGGTGAGGTTGCTTATGAGCTAGAGCTTCCAGAGGGGAGCAAGATTCATAACGTGTTCCATGTGTCTTGCCTCAAAAAGGTAGTGGGATAATTCATTAACACATCAGAGGAGCTTCCCCCGTTGGATGAGGAGGGACAGTTGGAGTTAGTTTCGGAGGAGGTTTTGGAGTTCCGGGAGTGGAAACTAAGGAGCAGGGTCATCAGAGAGTGTTTGATCAGATGGAGAGGGATTCCAGTAGAGGATGCTACTTGGGAGAGCGAGCAGGTGTTGCAGCACCCTGGACTGGTATTGCTTGAGGACAAAATATTTCAGGAAGGGAGGACTGTAATGTCCCTTTCCAAATAAGAGCTCCATAAGAGGAGGCTTAATGGTCTAAACCGCCCCGTTAGACTATAGCCAGGGCCAAAGAGGGGTAAACAGGGTTACTAGAGGTCACTCCAGTCACAGGTGTTAT
>ML779151.1:471168-486033 GCA_009831015.1 Picea engelmannii | reverse complement strand
TAAGTTGAAAGCATAGAATACTATAAGAGTATATTCCACAATTCTCCTGATAAATTAAAGTTTAGAAAGTACTTACATTGTAATGATCAATGATCAAGAGTAAAGACACAAGTACCACGAATAAGGGAAAGCAAATAGGAAAATAGTGCAAAACACGTTGCCAACGGTAAAAACACACTCTCCAACTTCAAATCTGCTATAGAAACTCTCTTTACGCTCTGTGAAGACCAACCACTTGAATTCGAACACCAATTCTATTGAAAAGTATAGAGAAATTTAATCGAACAATTAGTCGCTCTGTAGGTTATTTAACAGGGAAAATTGGCTACTATTTGGTTTCTACTTATCCTCCCCTGTGTCTTTGTAATTTAAGGTTATTGAGGTTCAATGATCGAATATGAAGGAATATGCTAAAAAAACGTCAGTCAACATTGCATGCTACCCAGTCACTCACTAAAGATGAATTTCACTTACAATTGAAAGATTAAAGATCACCTCTTTCACCTCATCTTAGATAATCGAAGTCGGAAATTTTTGATATTAGCGGAGAGATGCCTTGCCTTTGGTGGTGTGCTTTAGACATCATAGATGTTTGAATCTCTCTGGTCGGTAGTCTAGAGATATCATTTCTGCGCATTGTTGTACCAAATTTGAAAGGCGAGCGCAGGTAGCGAAGAACAAATTCTCTAGGAGTATTTGAAGTTACCTCTCCGAAGCAATCAGAAGCAAGGGCTCTAAAAATCAGTTGTTCTTGCCTGGCTACATTGTCTGGCGACTATGGGAAACAAAAATGTGCAGGCCAAACTTGTAAGCGTGTAGCAGGTTTTCTTGTATTCGTTGAATTTATCTTGTTACAATCCACCTAATTGTCCCTATTATTCATCCTCAACCAAAACATGCACAAGAGCTAGTTGACTGAAAGTTACTTCTCCTGCCCTGACTTTTGCTAATGACCCAAACCAGAATAATACAATCCCGAAATAAATACATATCGTAGAAGCAAGAAATAGGGAGAGAAGCAGTTGATCTGGTTGAACCACCAGTCTTAGTTTATGCACAAATTGTATAGCTCATTATAGATCTGTCAGCCATGGTATATATCAAGTTGTGATAACGGATTACTTACTTTGCAGTAAAAGAAAGAAGTATTTCCAAGATTTCCAAAGTTGCAGCAATAACTTCAGCCCACAAGCAATGTATCTTCATCATGTTTGCGTATCTTCAGCCCATGAATGAGAAAGATGTATCTCAGCCAATCGGTGACATACATATTGCAAATATATGTAACCTAATTGTTATATAGTTACATGATAGTTATGGTATTTTTGTATTATATATGTATCTCTATGTACATGATTATTTGGTTATTAATGATAAATAGAGTATGCCTTTTCTGCCAATATTCTATTTATCTTTGTTCATTATGGTTTCATGATGAATTATTTTCATTATGTTTCTGCATTTCTCTTCATTATGAATCTAACAATGGTATCAGAGCATGATATTGATCTTATAAACCTGGTAGTTTACCTGAGCACTATAGTCTATAATTTTTAGGGCCTGTTAGATCCATGGTATTTTTTCCATGGAGTTGAGTTGTAGTGGAGGTTGTGTGGCTTGAGCATTCTGAGAGGAAGAGAGACGACAATGTCTGTTCTGCAAGGAGGATCGAACGTAAGAGCCGAGGAATATTCAAGATTTTGTGTGTTGAAGAGCCCTCATTTAATGACACGAACATGAGTCACCCACATGGAAGATACGTTTGAAGTGATATCGTGGAATGTGAAGACCAAATATTGTTGTTTGTTCATATTGGAATGAAGATTGTGCCTTGCTGAAGCAATTTAAGTGATAAATCGATTTGGATTTTTTCGTGGGCTCTTGAATGTTGTGGTGGGTTTATAGGCTGCATGGGCCAATAACATCTATAAAACCTTGGAGGACAAGTGGGAAGAAAACTAAGTATTGAATTGTATGTTATCTCATTCAGATCTCCACACCATGTGTTATCAAAGCAAGATAGGGATACATATTTCTGCATGAAGCTTTCTATACATCAAAACAACCGCCTAGTACCGCGAGAGAAAAAGGAAAAGTACATTTTCATCTTTCTGTCAGCAATATTTTTGTGTATCAAGGTTTTTAAAATATGAATAGGAGTATTGGAGACAATCTGGTTTACAATTATCGTATGTTTGATGTGTCTTGAGACTAGTTTAAGTGATTTGAATATGTTAAACGATTATTGAATGAGTTATTTGCATACTTGTTGATAGAGTCTAATTCCTTGTGTGGACGTATGAGGATATTTATGAGCATTGAAGAAAGAAATTTATTGCAAGAGACTATGGATGTTGCCAGCCCCAACGCTTGGTTTGAAACTTGCAAAATGAAGACTTTGATGTGTATTTAAGGAGTTATAAGGTTTTGTATGGAGGAGTTTTCTCCATTGATTTTAATTGGAGTTATAAGAGTTTTTATTTTGCCTTGAACATGTAAAGGTGTTATAAGGGGTCCAACAAATTGCATTTTCAAAATTGTATTTGGTGTTATTATTTAAGTTGTAGACCTACCCGAAATTGAATAAGGGGGTCTTAGGATCTTTGTGTGCATCTAAGTCATTGGTCATCTCTCTTCCATATTCTGCATAATGGAAAGAATTGAAGAAATATTTACAATATTGCACACATTAATTAACTCAACTAAGGAATCTACAATTGCAATAAATAAGTGCACTCTCAGTACAGTGATTACATGTTTACAAGTAATGCACAAGAAAGTTGATATGTTCAAACTTCAAAACAATTTTTTGTCTGATGAGTTAAGTTTTCTTCGACATCAACACTGTGATTTAAATCTTCTTTAGAATAATAAATTGATTGGATTACATATTGACGAACAAAATGACATCAATGATAAAAACAATGTAGAAGCTCAGTTGACTAGTGATGACAGTCATAAACATGAAGATGAGTTGGTTGAAGTCCCTATGTCAAAAAAAGTTACGGATAATTGTGGCAAAGAAATTAGAATTGTTCGACCATGGGAAGAATTACGCTTTAAACGAAATCGATATGGACTAGGATATGAAAAGGATGCTGACAACCTTTTTCATATTCCTAATTCTAGAAAACCTATTTTCTTTGTAAGTGGAGGTTTTCTAAATGATGGTCAAAAGACAGAGCTTGAGGAACATGTACAAGATATTGTTGATAATGATGACCAAGATGATGATGTTTCTACAAATATTACAGATCATGATAATTGGTCGGATAAAGAACCCATACAGTGCAAACACTATCATCGGTTTGGCCATGATAAGTCAAATTGTTTTGATCTTCACCCATGCATATTTTGTGGGAAAACAAATCACCTCTCAGTAAGGTGTCAAAAGATAAAGCAGAAACATACTTATTTTGAATGGTTGGGGAATTGGCGTTGGAGTTTGGAAGCCAATTTATTGGTGCATTCTTATCGACGGATTTATACACAAGTACAACCATACTTGATTGGAGATATTTCTATAGTTGACGGACATGAATGTTTTTCAAGATTGGATGATATAGGGTATGATCGAGGTCCATTTGATGTAGTCTTCTGAGTTGAAGATAGAGTCTTAAGAATCCATTGGGAGACAATTTGATTACCCTTTTCCACTTTCAAAGGGGGTATATATCATTATCTAGAATTTTCACTTTACAGTTGACAGGGGGGAAATTAGTGAGAAATGTCAGACTTCAAGTTTTGAAGTCTACCTTTGATTTGCAGTTCATTCAGGACTTGTCTCTATCCTATCTTCTGGACTTGTGTCTGTTCAGAATATGATTGTGTGTCTGTTCAAAATATGATTGTAATTGGGTGCATGATTGGTTGTACCCAATACCCATGATTTTTTGGTCCAAGTTGTAAGTCTTTCCATAGGCTGTTGTATTCCCCATCTATTTAGTAAGTCTTGTTGAGTCAGGTAGTTGTATTCCTCTTTTCCATAGAGACGATGTTGTGTCAATATGTGGCATGAACCACTGTGTAGCTTGATGAAGTATCTAAGACATTGAATCTTTGATTAAGGGGGCGGGGGGGGGCGAATATGAGATAGTAATATCAGATTGAGGGACCAAAGTATGTGAACAAATGATCAAATAGGTAACAAGCATGAAATATGCTCACAACAAAATCATTGAAGTCAATGAAATTGATAATGATCAGATCACTGAATTCAATGAAATTGATAATGATCAGATGATAGATCGATGTTTTGATTTTAATACGTGTATACATTGTGAAAGCGTACACATTGTTCCAGTAGATTATACAGGTGTTGGATCTCTTCTTAGCCATACTTGTGAATGAAGTTCAAGGGAATTTGAACCACTTGTCCCTGATAGGGGGGAAATCTAAAGTTTTCAGTCAGTTTCCTAGTATGCAGTCTTGTTCCTGAACATATTGTTGTTGATATGGTTTGTGGTGTTAGCACTCTGTAATTTTTTTTTTCCCTGATAAAAAAACGACAGGGGTAACTATTTCAACCTACTTTAGAGCTGAAGCACTAGCCTGCTCAACTCAAAGAGGGCTCTCTCGTGTCACTCGATGTTTCTTTGGAAATCGGTGGCTAGATTTTGTTTGTTTTGGGGTTTTTAATGAAGTTGTTGGCAATGAAGAGGAGGAACACTCAGGGCTATGGAGTCAAAATTATGAAATTGAATGAGAACAATGATCAACCAGTAGAACTCTCCAGAGGATAAGGCTAAATGAGGCGATGAATCTGAGTTATCATTGAAATTAAATAGAGTGTAGGAAGATAAAGAGAACAAATAACTGCATAAGAGCATTACTGAAATGAATTCTAAATTAGTTAAGAAGACAATCACACAATTTAAATTGCTCAAACCAAGAGCATCATAAGATGAATTCTGGGATTTTAACTATCCAATTCAAACATAAGAGAATGCAAATGGAGTAAAGGATCACATGAAATACATACGATAAAAGAAGACAAAACTCATATCATCACCAATTAGAATATTTTCATAGAGACTTCAAAATATTTTGCATATATATTCAATTCAGCTTCAGAAAATTACAATAGAGTTCAAAACAACCAAAAGGGTGCTCTTGCACTTCTGCTAACATTAATTCAATCAAATGCCCCAACATTTATACAATTCGATTACAATGGCTGAAACTGAAACATTTCAGCTTCTAAAACTAATAATAGTAATTTGAACTGACACTCTCGGTATATGAACCGATTTACAATGATTATTCAAAAGATGTTTCAAAACTAAAAATGGATTTATCTGACTGCTCAGCTTCCTTTACGTAATCTGGATTGTCTTGATCTTCTGTCGAACTTGGTGGCTTGGTGACACCTGGAGGTCACTTACGGGTCCTGGGAAAACTACATTTCGTCTTACCCAGCTGCATGATTTCCTTCCATTGTGAGTAAGAAGGAATCTTGTAGTCCATCATCTCCTTAATCAGAATCTCTAGGTCAATGCACGTGGTGTAGGACATAATCGACAAGTCAATCTTCACTGTTTTAAATTGATTCAAAATTTCAAAGTCTGTGGCCAAATACTCTACCAGACTTGGGCCTTTTAGAATATCCTCCATAGCTTCAAATTTGGAATGGTCCATCCTACACTGAATGAGAAGAGAATTGTAGTCTTCTTGATTTTATATTGAACCTTTTCCATCCCAAAATGGTGGGAGTCCCTTGACAAACAATTTTTCAAACGTGTCTTTAAACTCCTGTATATTATGCTCCATTTGCATAGCTTTGTTCTGAACCGATTTGAGAAAGTTGTGCTTGGCGATGATTCTCCTGGCCCATATGATCAAAGTAGTTCTATGCTTTACCCCAATAGTATGAAGATCAGCAGTGGGCACATAAGTCAACAAATCAATAGCGTTTTGGGCTCATTCTGAAGGTTTCTTGGCTAATGCTTCATTAACAATAGTACACCTGATTCAGGTTGTGGTAGCCACGTCGTCTTTATCATTTATAAAATTCAGATAAACTCTGAACTTAGTGGCGTATGCAGCAATAGCATCCCAAATCCCATGTTTAACTCCTTGCAATAGTGTTTTACCTTTTAACCTTGTCCCCAACTTGATTACTCTCTCTTGCAAATCTTGATTCTCCCTTTGGAGTGGAGCCATCCTTTCATCTTTTGTTTTCATCTCTTGTTTCAACTTTTACAAGGCTTCCCTAAGGTTTTTGATTCCCCTTGTCTATAGACTCACTTGGGACATGAGTTGGATCAATCCATCAGTGCTTGACCCATTTTCCACATTAGCAGGTACAATGACGACCATATCTGATGTTGCTACTTGCCCCTGTAACCAATTATCTTTCTCCTTTTCCAGTTGCAACACTTTAGCTTTGTAATTTAGTGCTTCTTCTCTGAATGTTTATTTATCTTGCTCAAGGGAAGCCAACTCTACTGCCTGTGGATGTTTAGTATGGGAAATATTTAGCTTCTTCTTCAAACCCTAGATTATCTTGTCTTTCTCATCTAAGGAAGCCATTACTCCTTGAGGGCCTTCAGACTCCAATATTTTGACCTGTGTATGCCGGGGCTTTAGTGGATGCTATCTCTTATTTCAATTGTCCATCTATTTTGAGTGCATGTGTTGTCAATATTGAAACTTTCAAACCTAAGCTTAGGTAGTCTAAGTATATCATGTCACTGGCATTTCTGTGAAACTTTACTTTATCTGGGGCACCAATATTCTCATAGTGCATCTTGATTTCAGACACTTTATCATCATCTTCTATTTCTATGTTCAACATCTTTCTTTCTACATATCTAACTGAAAACATGGATGTCTTGTGCTGGGAGAGCTTCTCTACTTCGGGAAATAGGTCTCTTATATCACCATTGGCCATACTTCCTTTTACAACATACTGGTTCATCAAATCTTCTTTGGATTGATATGCTGCCCCAAGTGTCTTGCTAAAGATGTGCTTCTTGCTACTGAAAACCCTTGTGTTGCTTTCACTTTGTGGCATGCTTCCTGTACCATCTTCTTCGGTCTTTCTTGCACCTTCCACCATCTCCATGCTCGTTTTCTCTTTAGGTTCTTCTTCTTCTAGGTCAACCACTTGAGAGAGTGGTGTAATTTTCATCTTCTTGGGAATATCTTACTAACTACCGGCACCCAGGGCCTATGAACTGTTCCTCTTATTATAAACACTCAACTTTGGGGCTTTAACAATCAATCTTGGAGAAGCTTTCTGTGTCTGGACCTGCTAAGGGGTAGACTATGCTGGTTTTATCTGATCATGCTGCAAAGTGACCTCCATATCTGTACATGTTTCCAGATTACCCAGTGTGTCAAATCCTTCAACATGCTCGTGCTCATAGGGGCCCAATTTGCTCATCAACCTTCTCTTTGATATGATCTGATGCTAGTCATATTTCCTTCCTTGCAATTGTGTAAACCTGAATTCATTAAATTTGGCTTGGATTTGAGGTAAACATGATTTGTTTTTTACAACAAAGGGTCCAACTATGAAAGGGAATTTTAGGTTAGATGCGTTGTGTGCTTTTAGAAAGTGATATGTTTCTGAAATGATCCTTTGTCTAATGAATTCTAAGGAAAAAATTCTGGAACTCAAAAAGACTAGTAAAAGATAAGGTCCTTCTTGATAGCCATACACCCATATCACAGTAGATTGCATGAACAACATCCAATCTCCTACTCTGCTCTCTGGATTTGGTTGTAAAAAACTTTTCATTTCTTCCAGAACTAGTGGCAAGTTTGAGATGAAGATAAGACTGTACACCCTAGACATGATCTTATTGATGAAAATAAGCATGGTGATCCTCTTACATTTAGTTGAGATGAAAGCGGTTTCAGGGAATTCATTCTTGTTTGATTCCAGGAACATTCTCAGCAAGTGCATATAGTATTTGAAGTGTCTCAATGAACTGAAGTTTACTAGTTGTCGATGCATATTATTAGCGATGAATCTATCAAAAATAATACAGACCAAATGATGAGACTCTGACACAAAAAAGGTAAACAGGAAACCTAACATGACTTATACTTCGAACTTGTCATCATCTAACCCTAAAATTTGGCTAAGGAGGGAACAAGCCCACTGGACCTCAATGATCATAACATTCACATTGATAGGTAACGACAGACTTTTCGAGTGGTGTTCGGGTTTGACAATGGTTTGCAGAAACAAGGTTTTTACTTCTAGAGGGCATTCTCTGAAACTGTGATCATCTTCTCTTCATTGAAGGGATCTGACGCTACAGAGGAGGACTCTGATACATTGAGGGTATGTCGGAGTGACAGGATTTCTATTTCACATAAAACCTCTGACCCTAATTTATTCAAAATAACTCTTTCTTCTTGTGAATATTGCTCGGCACACCAGCTTACAAACTCAGGGAAAGGAAATATTACAAAATCCCAGGACATAAGGGATAATGGAGGATTGAGTTGTTCCAAGGAAAGGGATCCACTTCCCAACATTGTCTAACAAAATCGATCTGGACACAGAAATGGGTGAGACTGTTATCTCTGTGTCGAAAACATTGGAGTCCCTGTCAATTACGACTTCTTCTCTAGAGGCAATGTCTTGTTCATTCACGGATAAAATGACAGGATTAGCAACCATTGTGAAGAATACCTGTTAAGCGGAAAAGAAAATGGGAATTTGATCCAACTTTGAGCTTGAGTTTCGAACGGATGGTTTGTGCCAAATTTTGAAAGTTTGAATGCTACAAAGTATCATAAAATAATGTCAGAAATCCTCCTTTTATATGCACATACGGCCATCGGGGATTGGAGAAAGTGGTCTTAGGAAAACTTCTTTTTCCCCCGATGTAGCTATAAAGGTGCCATGCATCCACAAACAAAACCATAGTGGTTTTCCCCGGCCCACCTTTGAACGATTAATCCTTGCGCTACTTTAATCATCAATACGCATTTCAACCATTGATCTGGATCGCTCTAAGATCTATGGTCCATCATGTCCCAACAAATTCCAATATCAGAGATTGGAGAAAGCGATCTTAGGTAAAATTCTTTGCACCTTGATGTACCTCTAGGGGCGCCACGCGTCCACGAACAAAACCATAGTGGTTTTTCCCGACTCGCTTTTGAGAAATTATCTTCCGCGTTGCTTCATCCCCCAATATGCCTCTCAGTCGTTGATTTGGGATACTTTTAGATCGACGGTATGCATAATCCTTCCTTTCGCGCTTTCGCTATATTTGTATGTATGCCACCATATAAGACTTTATCCTCCAAACTATCACTCTTCCATAGTGATGTGGATTTTCGCTAAATCTCTGAAACTGAGAGCCTGATCTAGAAATTGTTATGATGATAACATAGGCTCCAACTGGGTATGTTGTCCTCCCTGCAAGGTAGCAAAGAACTGAAGACCAAGTGCCTACCCATTAGGATATGGTCTAATAGTATGATCTGAATCTGCTGATATTTATTTGAAAAAACTTAAAATCTGTCTGGCATAGCTCAGGGCCTTCACCTTAGGCTTCAACTATGCTGCTTTATTCCAACTTTTCATGCGTAAAGAAAAATGCAAAACGATTATTTACAATGAATGGAGGGGTGATGATTTTTCAAATAATGTAGTGCTTGAGGAACTTTCCATTCACTCGCCCTCCAATGAGTTCTCCATTACTTTCCTGTAACAAATAGGCGTTTCTCCCACGGTAAGATGTGATTTTGAATGGAACCAACCATAGGTTATCAAACTTCCCATGTTTTCCTTTATCTTCATTTCTGGCATCCCATTTTAGCACCCAATCTCCTGGTTCGAAGTCATCCACTTTGGTATGTCTGTCGAAAGCCTCTTTGATCTTGTCTTGGTTTAGTTGGGTGTTATGAAATGTCCTTTCTCTAGTTTGTTGTATGCTAATGAGCTCATCATTTCTTCTCCTACTAGTATCTATTTCTGCATCTTTCTCCTGTAACAACTTCATTACTGGCAATCCTAATATAGTAGGAAAAATTGCTTCAGTGCCATAGACGATTTGGAAAGGGGATGTGGCAATGGATCTCTTTGGGGATATTTTGTCAACCCATAGTGTGTGGATGAAATTTTTGTGCCATGCCTTTTTATTCTCTTGCAACATTTTTTTGATGATTCTGACCAATCTTTTATTTGAAGACTCAGCTAACCCATTCCCTTGAGGCTAGTATGATGTGAAATGACCCAGGGTGATGTTGTAATCACTACAGAATTTATCCAATTTCTTAGACTTGAAAGATACTGCATTGTCTGTTATAATTTTGACCGGGCATCTGAATCTAGACATAATATTATCTTCTAGGAATAAAATGATGACATCGTCTATATCCTGTCTGGTGTGGACTGCCTCAATCCACTTAGTGAAATAATTAGACACTCTCAGGATCCATTTGTGTTGGGAAGAGGATTGTGGATGGATCTCCCCTATGAAATCAAGGCCCCATTGTCTGAAAGGAGCTTCCACTGAAATGGGTTTTAAAGGTAGAGCCTGCAATTTTCCTTTCCCATATAAAATTTAGCATTCATGGCACTTTGAGACTTCTTTATAAACATCAGGAAAGATGGTAGGACAATAAAATCCAGCCCTCAGAATTTTAAGCACAATTGTCTTCCAATAATGATGACCTCCACAGTCACCTTTATGGAATTATCTGATGTTTTTCTTTGCTTCTTCTTCTATTAAACAACTCAATAAAATCCCCCCTGGATCTTTCCAATATAGTAATTCATTTACTATACAAAATTTTGTTGCCTTCAATTTCAAGAATCTGGACTTTGTCTTACTAAATTCAGGAGGAGCCTGCAAATTCTTCATCACAAAGATGGTATCAACATACCATGCAAAGTCAAGAAATTTCTAGGATATTGGTGGAGTCACCCTTTCTTCTTCCATGACTTCTGACAGATCTGCTGTGAAATTTATCCCCAAAAGTTCACAATTCGTCTGTGCCATCAACCTTGCCAGCCCTTTCCCTTTGATAAACTTCATGGGATTGATTTCAAGATCATATTCTAATAAAACCGCAATCCATTTTCCCCTCTTTCCTTTAGGATCAGGTTGTGTCAAGATGTCTTTCACTAAGCTACTGGGAACATAAGTAGTGGTATGGAAATGTAGGATGTAAACCCTAAATTCTTTCAATGACTTGACTAAAGCATACACTTGCTTCTCCATTATGTCATATTTCAAAGGGGCATCTCTTAATGTCTTACTATAGTATGCTATGGGATTCTCAAAACCCTGATCATCTTTCTGGAGTAGCACACCTGTAATTGTGTGTTTTGAGGCAAAAGAGAATAGTATGAAGTCTTTCTCAAAATTGGGACTAGCTAGTACAAGAGCCTTTGTCAATTCTACTTTAATGTCTTCAAAATATTTTCTAGCTTCAGGGATCCACTTGATTTCATTTCCCTTCTTTATCATATTGGTAATATGTTTTATGATTTCAGCCAAATTAGGAATAAATCTCCTAAGGAAATTCGCTTTGCCCAGGAAAGATTGTACCTCCTTTTTTCTTCTGGGTATGCCAATTTTCAAAATCCCCTCAACTCTGTTGGGGTCTACTTTTATCCCTTCTCTCGAAATGATGTGACCCAACAACTTTCCTTCCTCCATGGAGAAATTTGACTTTTTAGGATTCAAAGAGATCCCAAACTTTCTACATTTTTGAAATGACCTCTTGAGATGTTTGAGATGTTCTTCATCTGAGGCAGAATACATAGTGATGTCATCAAGGTATATAACAATGAATTTATCCTTTTCGTCAGCAAAAGATATATCTATAGCTCTTTGAAATGTTTTCCCTGCATTCATAAGCCCAAACAACATTTTGGCATACATAAATGTTCCCCGTGGCGTGGTAAATGTTGTCTTTTCCTTATCATCAGGATGCACCATAATCTGATTATACCCAGAGAAACCATCTAACATTGACATCCTCTAAGAGCCCACTACCTTCTGCAAAATGTGATCCATTTTAGGCAATGGATAATGGTCCTTTAGATACACCTTATTTAGATTTATGAAGTCTACACACAGCCTAATTTCTCCACTCTTTTTTCTAACTAGCACTAGGTTGGCCACCCATCTGGAAAACCTCAGGGACAATATGAATTTTGCTTCAAATAGTTTCTTTACTTCTTTTTCTATTAGTGGTAACAACAGGGGGGTTTATTCTTCTTAATTTATGTTTGAATGGCTTGTGATCTTCTTTGATTGGGATAACATGATGGATTATATTGGTATCATAAAATTTCAACTCATCATAGCTCCAAGGAAAGACATCAAGGAATTCTTTCATTAATTTTACATACCTCTTTTTGACTTCTGGACTGAGCTTCTTGGACAGCTTGACGATCTTCGGATCTTCTGGAGTCCCAATTTTGCAATCTTCCACATCCCCTTCATTTACTATAATCTTTGGACTTCCGGACATCTCATTATTATCAAAGAGTTTCTCTAATGGTACTAGGCCTTTAGGGATGATGTTGCTTTTCAACTGTACAATATCTTTGCCAACAATTTGATTGTCAAAATATCCTTCCTTTGTGAAAGCAACTGCATCCACCTCATCATCGCAGTATTCATCATCAATGTTTAAATTATCAATTTCGTTCTCCATTTTTAGGAAGCTTTCTATCTGTTTGTCATCCTTGAATATTTGTCAGTGCTTCATATTGTCTAGTACTGCTGGCCTGTACTTCATTTCAACATTGTAGCTTTTTTCAGGGAAAATTGGGACTTTGAACACTGCTGTTGAAGTAGCTAAGGCATCAACAACCTGATTTTGTTCTCTTGGAATTGTTGAAAGATTGCATTCTGAAAATTTCTCCAAGAGGTCTAGTACCAGGTTTCTGTAAGCTCTCATTCTGGGTTATTTTTCTTGGTATATGCCTTTGATCTGATTTATGATAAGCTCAGAGTCTCCAAGTACACCGATTCTTTTGGCACCTAATTCTTCCAAAACTTTCAACCCCAATATTAACTCTTCATATTCGGCCATATTATTGGTGCATTCGAAAACAAGTTTGTAAGAACATAATTTTGAGTCTCTATTGGGATGATATATCCATATGCCAACTCCATCTCCTTCTCTGCATGCAGCTCCATCAAAATTTATTTTCCATATCTGATCCTCTGCATCGCCTTGCTGCTCTGAAATTTCCTCCACCTGCTGGTTAAGCTCATTTTTGTCAGCTATGATGATCTTTGTTTCCTCTTCTTCAGAGCACATGTCATTGAAGAAAATAGATGACCCCAATTCAGTTTCTACCGAATAGATAAGATGATTTCTCGGCTATGATTTATTGATGACCATATATTTAAGCAAAACCTCCTTGTACAATCTTATGTCTTGACCAAAGATAGGAATAGTAGCATATGACATATCCATCTGGAGGGTTCCTTTTAGTTTTGTAGCCCATGACTTGGAAAACAACATACCAAATTTTGGAGGGATATCAGTGACCACTACGTCCATCATCATATTCTTAGTTGGGATTTGTGCCAAAGAAACCACCATGTCTTTGATCATGCCAAGGAATTCCACCTTTCTAGAATCGAAGGAGAACAAGTCCTTATAAGGTATTGTGACATCAATACCTAGTTGGTCCATGACCACTTTGGGCATCAGGTTATGAGATGCTCCAAAGTCCAGCATAACATTGTGCAGAATCATGTCGTGGATTTTCAAGCTGATATAAAAAGGAGGAACTTCTTCGTTTTCGTTGCTTTATTCTACTCTTGGCCCAAATAGGATGGCTGGGGGATCATCTTGTATGTTGAGGGTATCACAGGTTTGTTCCATCTTCAGCATCGTGATGATCTGATTTTGGTACTCAATATTCTTGATCAATTCATTAAATGGTACTAAAATATTTATTTTAGCCATCTCACTTTCAAAATCAAAAGAGGATGAGGTTTTCTCTACCTATTTGGTGACCATTTATTTTCTTGTCAATAATTTATTCTGAGGTTCTTCCTTCTTCTTCCCCCTTTCCACAATATCCTTTGTAGTTGAATCTTTCACAATAGAATCCTTTGAAGCTGAATCTTTTGTATTAGAATATCTTTTGGACTGACTTGAAGAAGTTATGTTATTCTGAGCTTCTTTGGTGGGATTCCCATTTGGAGGGTTTGGAGATACATTTTGATTTCAAAGGCTATATTTCCTCTAGAATTTCATGATGGAGTTTTGCAATCCAGTCTCATAATCTTCCCTTTCTACTGATACCTTCTCTTCTTCATATTGCAAAAAGATCTCACTTGCATCCATGAACTGGTCGTGTTCTTCTTTGGTAAAAAATACGTCTGTTTCTTTATCATAATAACAGTTCATTTTGTCTTCAAAATATCCATCATAATCCTCATTCACATAATTATTCTGAAAAGGAGGCCTTATTTGTTGTTCTCCCTGATTTCCTTGGTTTCCCTAATTTGCCTGGTTTCCATGATTTCCCTGGTTTGCCTGTTCTGCTTGAGTTGCCTGATTTTCCTAACTTCTTGGATCTCTATGGCTAATATGAGGGATAGTTGGTCTTCTCGGATTTCTAGGTGGGCCATTGACCTGTTCTCTGGGGTTAGGCCTATTTCCCAGAGTCATTATTTCCATCATTCACTCCATGTTTTTCATCATTGCTTCAAATCTTTCCTCTGATGTTTGTGATGTTGAAGTCTATGCTTTGTCTTTAGCTCTGTTTGTGTCCCTGCCAACATTAGCTTTCATCTTCCCTGAAGCCATTAGGTTCACTTCAACCTCTGTAACACCAATCATCATATCATCTAATGTGGTAGATCTTCATTCTCTTAATAATAAAGCAAAATCACTTTCAAAAGAATAAGCATA
>ML779151.1:421764-471079 GCA_009831015.1 Picea engelmannii | reverse complement strand
TTCATCGGGTGACCTCTTCATGTTGTTGTACTGTGTCAACAACTGAAGGGGATTTTTCTTATCTCTCCATTTTGCAATGAAGCTTGTCTCGAAAGCTTCGAAATTTTCAATACTGGTCGGTGGAAGGGCTCTGAACCACTTCTTTACTTCTCCTACAAGACTTTGTGTGAACAAACTCATCTTCACATTTTCAAAATCCACCTCTTCCAAGTCTATGAAATAATTAAACCAGTCTAAGTGCTTCTGAGCTAATATGTTACCTTCAACATCATATAATTTTATCCTTAGGTTGTAATCTTGAGGCAAATCATGTAATTGAGTAGGCAGTACAAGGGGAGAAAATTTGGCTGCCATAGCTATTGTGATGGGTCAGAGTGGTTGTTAGTTTTGAGCGGGGATCAATAAAGGCCTAGTAGATGCTGCTAGAATCAAATCTTGGAATCTCTTTTCGTCAAAGATGGTCTCGCTTAAACAAGAATCAAACTTGGTTCTGAATAGGATTTGCTCAAATTTTACATCAAACTCGAGGTCTTCAATGCTATTCACTCTGTCCTTGGGTAAAGACAAATATCGGTCTGGATTTAATAATGGGGTTACTGGATTTTCTTTTATTTTATGAACAAGCTTCTCAAGGTCAGACACATGGATTGCATCTTCTGGGTCTCGGTTTCTACTGGTGTGGATTTTCTTAGGTGCCATGATTTCTATCTCACACAAGGTGGTGCAAATGGTCTCTGAGTAGAGGAGTCACCGTGGTAAAAATAATATCATCCAATAAGGTATTTGATCCACTACCACCCTCAAGGATTAAACTAAATCTTTAAGTCGTTTTCTGAGGGAAGATTTTTCAATTTCATCCCTGACAAAAACACCAAAATGTTAGCACTCTGTAAATTTGTTTTGGCTGATAAAAAATGACAGAGGTAACTGTTTCAACCTACTTTAGAGTTGAAGCACTAGCCTTCTCAAATCATAGAGGGATATCTCGTGTCACTCGATGTTTCTTTGGAAATCGGTGGCTAGATTTGGTTTGTTTTGGGGTTTTTAATGAAGTTGTTGGCAATGAAGGGGAGGAACACTCAGGGCTATGGAGTCAAAATTCTGAAATTGAATGAGAGAAATGATCAGCCAATAGAAATCTCTAGAGGATAAAGGCTAAATGAGGTGATGAATCTGAGTTATTCTTGAAATTAAATAGAGTGTAGGAAGATAAAGAGAACAAATAACTGCATCAGAGCATTACTGGAATGAATTCTGAATTAGTTAAGAAGACAATCACACAGTTTAAATTGCTCAAACCAAGAGCATCACAAGATGAATTATGGGCTTTTAACTATTCAATTTAAACAAAAGAGAGTGTAAATGGAATAAAGGATCACAGGAAATACATACGATGAAAGAAGACAAAACTCATATCACCACCAATTAGAATCTTTTCATGGAGACTTCAAAAGATTCTGCATATATATTCAATTCAGCTTCAGAAAATTAGAATAGCGTTCGAAACAACCAAAAGGGTGCTCTTGCACTTCTTCCAACATTAATTCAATCAAATTCCCCAACATTTATACAATTCGATTACAATGGATGAAACCGAAACGTTTTGGCTTCTAAAACATAATAGTAATTTGAACTAACAGTCTTGGTATATGAATTGATTTGCAATGATTACTCAAAAGACATTTCAAAAATAAAAACAGATTTCTCTGACTGCTCAACTTCCTTTACGCCATCTGGCTTGTCCTAATCTTTTGTCAAATCACTGGCTTCATGACACCTGGAGGTCACTTACTGGTCCCAGGAAAACTTCATTTCATCTTGCGCAGCCACACGATTTCCTTCCATTGTGAGTAAGAAGAAATCTAGTGTTCCATCATCTCCTTAATTACAATCTCTAGGTCAATGCACGTGGCATAGGAGATAATTGGCAAGCCAATCTTCATTGTTTTAAATTGATTCAAAATTTCAAAGTCTGTGGCCAAATACTCTACCAGACTTGGGCCTTTCATACTTTCCTCCATAGCTTCAAATTTGGCATGGTCCATCCTACACTGAATGAGAAGAGAATTGTAGTCTTCTTGATTGTATAATGAACCTTTTCCATCCCAAAATGGTCAGAGTCCCTTGACAAACAATTGTTCAAACATGTCTTTAAACTCCTGTATATTGTGCTCCATTTGCATAGCGTTGTTGTGAACCGATTAGAGCAAGTTGTGCTTGGAGATGATTCTCTTGGCCCAAATGATCAAAGCAGTTATGTCCTTTACCCCAATGATTTGAAGATCAACAGTGGGCACATAATTTAGAAAATCAATAGTGTTCTGAGCCCATTTTGAAGGTTTCTTGGCTAATGTTTCATTAACAACAGTACACCTGCTTCAGGTTGTGGTAGCCATCTTGTCTTTATCATTTATAAAATTAAGATAAAATCTGAATTTAGAGGCCTCTGCAGCAATAGCATCCCAGATCACATGTTGAGCTCCTTGCAATAGTGTTTTACCTTTTAACCTTGTCCTCAACTTTCTTACTATCTCTTGTAAATCTTGATTCTCCATTTGGAGTGGAGCCATCCTTTCATCTTTTGTTTTCATCTCTTGTTTCAAATTTTCCAAGGCTTCCTTAAGGTTTTTGATTTCCCCTATCTGTAGAGTCACTTGGGACATGGATTGGATCAATCCATCAGTGCTTGACCCAACTTCCGCATTAGCAGGTACAATGACATCCATACCTGATGTTGCTACTTTCCCCTGTAACCAATTCTCTTTCTCCTTTTCCAGCTACAACACTTTAGCTTTGTAATTTAGTGGTTCTTGTCTGAATGTTTCTTTCTCTTGCTCAAGGGTAGCCAGCTTTGCTACCTGTGGATGTTCAGTAGGGGACATCTTTAGCTTCTTCTTCAGACCCTAGATTATCTTGTCTTTCTCATCTAAGGAAGCCTTTACTCCTTGAGGGCCTTCAGAATCCAATCTTTTGACCTGTGTCTGCCAGGCTTTGCTGGATGCTTTCTATTGTTTCAATTGTCCATCTAGTTTGATTGCATGTGTTGTCAATCTTGAAACTTTCAGACTTAATCTTAGATAGTCTAAGTATAGCATGTCACTGGAATTTCTGTGAAACTTTACTTTATCTAGGGCATAAATATTCTCATAGTGCATCTTGATTTCGGACACTTTATGATCATCTACTATTTCTATGTTAAACATATTTCTTTCTACATCTCTGATTGAAAGCATGGACGTCTTGTGTTGGGATATCTTCTCTACTTTGGGCAACATGTCTCTTATCTTACTATTGGCCATACTTCCTTTTACAACATACTGGTTCATCAAATCTTCTTTGGATTGATATACTGCCCCAAGTGTCTTACTAAATACGTGCTTCTTGCTGTTGAAAACCCTTGTGCTTCTTTCACTTTGTGGCATGCTTCCTATACCAGCTTCTTCAGTCTTTCTTGCACCTTCCACCATCTCCATGATCATTTTCTCTTTAGGTTCTTCTTCTTCCAGGTCAACCACTTGAGAGGGTGGTGTAATTTTCATCTTCTTGGGAATATCTTGCTGACTACCGCCACCCAGGGCCTCTGAACTGTTCCTCTCATTATAAACACTCAACTTTGGGGATTTAACAATCAATCTTAAAGAAGCTTTCTATGTCTGGGCCTCTTGAGGGGTAGAATCTGTTGGTTTTATCTGATCATGCTGCAAAGTGACCTCCATATCTGTACATGTTTCCAAATTAGCTAGTGTGTCAAATCCTTCAACATGCTTGTGCTCATAGGGGCCCAATTTGCTCATCAACCTTCTCTTTGATATGATCTGATTTGGGTCATATTTCCTTCCTTGCAATTCGGTAAACCCGAATTCATTGAATTTGTCTTGGATCTGAGGTAAACAAGATTTGTTTTTTACCAGAAAGGGTCCAACTATGAAAGGGAATTTTAGGTTAGATTCCTTGTGTGCTTTCAGAAAGTTCTTTGTTTCTGAAATGATCCTTTGTCTAATGAATTCTAAGGAGAAAATTATGGGAGTCAAAAATACTGGTAAAAGATAAGGTCCTTATTGATAGCTATAGACCCATATCATAATAGATTGTATGAACAACATCCAATCTCCTACTCTTCTCTCTGGATTTGGTTGTAAAAAACTTTTCATTTCTTCCAGAACCCTTGGCAAGTCTGAGACAAAGATAAGACCATACACCCTGTACATGATCTTATTGATGAAAATAAACATGGTGATCCTCTTACATTAAGTTGAGATGAAAGCGGTTTCAGGGAATTCAGTCTTGTTCGATTCCAGGAACATTCTCAGTAAGTGCGTATAGTATCTGAAGTGTCTCAATGAACTGAAGTTTACTAGTTGTCGATGCATATTATCAGCAATGAATCGGTCAAAACTAATACTAGCGGACTAACGAGACTCTGACACAAAAAAGGTTAACAGGAAACCTATCATGACTTCTACTACGAACTTGTCGTTATCTAACCCTAAAATTTGGCTAAGGAGGGAACAAGCCCACTGGACCTCAATGATCATAACGTTCACATTGATGGGTAATGACAAACTTTCCGAGTGGTGTTCAGGTTTGAAAATGGTTTGCATAAACATGGTTTTTACTTCTAGAGGGAATTCTCTGTAAGATGTGATCATATTCTCTTCATCGAAGGGCTCTGACGCTATGGAGGAGGAATCTGATACACTGAGGGTATGTCAGAGTGATGGGCTGTCTATTTCACATAAAACCTCTGACCCTAATTTATTCAAAATGACTCTTTCTTCATGTGAATATTGCTTGGCACACCAGCTTATGAACTCAGGGAAAGGAAAGACTACTTCTACGACATAAGGGATAATGGAGGCTTGAGCCGTTCCAAGGAAAGGGTTATGCTTCCCAACATTGTCTAACAAATTCGATTTGGACACAAAAATGGGCGAGAATGTTATCTCTTTGTCAAAAACATCGGAGTCCCTTTCAATTAGGGATTCTTTTCTAGAGGCGATGTCTTGTTCATTCATGGATAAAATGACATGATTAGAGGGCATTTTGAAAATACCTATTAAGCGACGAAGAAAACGCGAATCAGATCCAACTTTGAGCTTGAGTTTCGAATGGATGGTTTGCACCAAATTTTGAAAGTTTGAATGCTACACAGTATCATAAAATAATGTCAGGGATCCTCCTTTTATATGCACATACAGACATCAGGGATTGGAGAAAGCGGTCTTAGGAAAACTACTTTTCGTCCCAATGTAACTCTAGAGGCGCCACGTGTCCACAAACAAAACCATAGTGGTTTTCCCCGACCCACCTTCGAATGATTAATCCTTACGCTACTTCAATCACCGATAGAAGTTTCAGCCATTGATCTATATCGCTCTAAGATCTACGATCCATCGTGTCCCAAAAACTTCTGATATCAGAGATTGGAGAAAGCGGTCTTAGGAAAACTGTTTTTCTCCCCGATGTAGCTCTAGAGGCACCACGCGTCCATGAACAAAACCATAGTGGTTTTTCTTGGCCTGCCTTTGAGAAATTATCTTCCACACTACTTCATCCCCTGATATGCCTCTTAGCCATTGATCAGGGCTACTTTTAGATCGACAGTCCACAGAATCCTTCCTTTCTCACCTTCACTATATTTGTCTGTATGTCACCATATAAGACTTTATCCTCCAAACTATCGCTCTTCCATAGCGATGTGGCTTTTCGCTAAATCTCTAAAACTCAGAGCCTAATCTGAAAATTGTTATGATGATAACATGTGGTAATCCTAAAACCATTCCATTCACAGTTTTTTTATCCTTGAACTCTAGATAATTTGTGGTCAGCTTAAAACCACCAATTAAGTAGAAGACATGAAGTTCTGCTTGTTACATTTTTAGATTTTTTAGCCTTGAGTTCTTGCTAGTTTATGGTCAACTTAAAACCATGCCATTTAGTATAAGACATCATCTTCTACTAGACATTTGGTTGTGGTCATCCCAAAACCACCAGATTGGTTTGTGGTCATCCCGAAACCACCGAATGAGTTTGTGGTCACCCTTAAACCACCAATTTAGTAGAAGACATTAGCTTCTGCTATTTTTCCAGAGTTCAGAGAGGATCTTAAGCCCTCTGGATATTTTCTTGACACATTACTAGTTGTCAAGTAGTGGTAGTTTTTCAGGCAAGAACGAACTTATGATTAAGGGGGGATGTTAAAAAATCTAATCATAGTCCATTAGTTTACCTAACTGTTATACAGTTAGATGATAGTTATGGTATTTTTGTATTATATATGTACATCTATGCACATGATTATTTGATCATTAATGATAAATAGAGTATTCATTTTCTGCCAATATTCTATTTATCTCTACTCATCATGGCTTCCTGATTGCTTTAGTTATTTCCATTATGTTTCTGTATTTTTCTTCATAATGAATCTAACACGGTGACACATTGTATATATAGAATTTCAAATATATGTAGAATCACAAAGGAGGTGGAGGATAAAGGGGGTATAATGTTTCCAAAACTCAACGTATAGAGATATAGAATGTTGCTAAAACTCACTACGTACAAAGATCATACAGAGATACACCGCAGTTTGGAAATGGTGGATATAATGCATTTTCATCATCTTCAGAGAAATCAGAGCCTATTTAAAGATAATAGAAAGATAATTGAAATGAAGTTTCTTATGCATCGTCGTCATCCTCAGAAAAATCATAGCCTATTTAAAGACAATAGAAAGATAATCAATGAAGTTCCTTATAAAGAGATTCGATGAACTTATAATACTAGAAACTTAGGATATCTAACTTTGGTAAAACTTCATTGTAGATTCAATGAAGTTATAATGGGCTGAAAAAATTAGGTTATATGTTATATGTCAGACCTCAAACAATAAGACTATTGATATTATGGTAGTTGTAAGAGGTATTAACCTCCATATGTAACCTTTGACTAGAATAGAATATTTCAGAAGAAAGAGAAACCCTAAACAGATGTGTGAAAACCACATAAGACATGTCGTCTCAGCAGAATATATAATATTAAGGTATTATCTCCAGAAAAACAAGTCAACCTCACTAGAAAAAGATAAACAAAAAATTAAATTACCAGAAAGTCAGGTCGGCCCAGCCAGAGAATTCACTGGACATATTAATATAAATAAAGTACGTCTTGTCTCATTTGTTCACTCACTCTCACTCAGGAAACCTGAAACAGTGCAAAAGTTTGGAGGAGGAGAAACAACAGTTGCAGTTGTACCATTTTATCCTGTTTAGTATCTTTGGTACTTTCTCTTGTGCGCTACCTTTGGAGAAAGTACGCTCTATTGGTTATTTGTTAGTTCTGGTGTGGCTTCCTGGAATCATTCTCTTAGTCAAAGGTTAAGGTGCTTGCGGGTGGCTTTATGCCTATGGTTGGGTGATAATGGTTGTCTATGGTTAAACAAGCACACCAACATTATTATAACATGTTATGGTCCCACACTACCTTCAGAACAATATAATCGCTAGAAGGCATATCATGAGTTCCTTTTCAAGATCGTTGTAGCACCAGTTGCAACTGCAAACTAGGGTTTCTGATTCGGCAGCTGCAACAAACCCTAAACCTAATTTCTTGGGCACTTTCAATGAATCATTTGACCTGATTTTTGGGTATTCTAGTGTGCCCTATCCTTTTTCACCCTATGGTTCACTCATCCAACAAAAACACCAAGTTTTATTTTTTGGGTCAAAGTCAAAGTCAAAGGTTGACTTTGGTCAAAATTGATTTTTATGGTCAAAGTAAAAAATGTAGGTTTCTATCTTTTTCTAATCATTGAACCTTTTTTAATCAGTTTCTAACCTCTTGTTGTCAATATGGTGTCATGTTTCAAATTAGAAAACAAGTTGAACTACACTACAAATTTCAAAGGTATGCACTTGTATATTATTTTCAAGTTATATCATCCAAAAAAGAATGAGTGTGTTTGTAGGGGATGTAAAAGAGACTTTGTCCAAGTAGTGAATTCAGTACATTCATAGGAATAAGCACACCCTCCCTAGCAATGAAGACTCTAGGTTTGATTATTTAAAAAAAAATGATATGTCTCGATCTATTATGGCATTATTATTATCTTATGGTGCATCTTGATCTATTGAAGTTACAATAATTATATTAACCCATTAATACTAGAGATACACTTATTGATATCCTCTATGGGATATATTCTTGTTCTTATGTAAATGCTTATTGTTTACAAAATGGAGTTGATCTCCTTTAGGAGATGTTGTTGGTTACTGTCATAGACTCCAGGAAGGATATATTCCATGCAGGATACCGTGGATATTTTTTTGTTCCTTTTTCTTGTTCTAGATAGTTCATAAGAGATAAATTTGAGAGGGAATTAGAATAAGAAGGAGTCAGTGATCAAGAAGAAGATATCATAGTTTCGTGACACTTTGCAGAATGAAAAGGGGCATGCAACAGACAAAAGTGTGGTCCAAGGATTCTCTCAGATAGAGGGAGTTGATTTCAGAGTTTGAGATGAAGGATATTGATTGGATTGGAAGCGTGGTTGGCACTAGATGAGATCTTAAGTGAGGATATTGAAGAGTTTTAGCATGATGGACAGGAAGTCCATGGCCACACCTATGATGACACATCTGCGAAAGTTGTGTGACAAAATAGACATTTCCTTTGCAGAGAGCACCTTCTTCCAGTATATGGTTGAGCCATGACTGTATTATTGGGTTACAAAACAACATGCAGGTACCTATGTTGTACATATATGTATGATTGATATCTGATGATGAAGTATGGCTGTCGGGATATACAGTTTTTGGATTGGAAGTGAAAAAGACAGATCTAGCACCTAGGGTGCTACTTCATCTTTGGATCAAGAAGAATTTCTAGACAAGAAAGGAAGAAGATATCTATAGGACCCAATCATATATCATAGTCAGTGACGCAAGATATAAAGAAATGTGGATTTTCGAAGGATCTTCCAGGACTTCATCAGAGACATGGTGCAGGAAGGAGCAGTGAGGCTCCATCACATATCCAAAGATGAGAAGATAGTTGAAATTTGCACGAAGCCTTTGTCTGGGACAACTTGGAAGGGATGCAAATGTTTCCCTAGGGAAGTGTTGATGAATGCAACATCATGCCGATATTCCAAGATTGATCAGACAAACCATGTGGGAATAGACCCATACATAATCTTGACGGACTGAAGATTCAAGTTGTTGCTAGATCTCCTATGTGTGAATTACATCGGGCCTTGAAACTCTCACGAGTAGGTGAGTAGTTAAATCACGAGTAGTTCATGGGAAAAGAATGACCCGAGGTGCTAGACACACATCTCTGATATCATCGAGCTAAATGCATTCATGGAGTGATCCTATGAGAGGATCAACTATGAGGTGAATGTGGCTCCAATGAGGTCACGATTCTTGTCATGGGACAAGAATGACCCGAGGTGATAGACACTTGGTGGTGGAGATGGATCATCAATATATCTAAATGAGGCTCATGGATATTTTGATATTGTCTATGACAAAAGAATACCAAGAACAAGTACGACGATATGTTTTGATGCCAGATTGCTACCAGATGATGTTGATAGTGATGATGATACTCGTGACTTGATCTATGATGATGCTACCTGTAGAATGGTATACAATAATATGTGAGTCTTTCCCATGCCATGTGAATATGGATGGATGTGTTTGAGACCATTAATATCTCCCTAGATAAGAGGGAGTGTTGATATTATGGTAGTTGTGGGAGGTATTAACCTCCATATGTAACCTTTGACTAGAATAGACTATTTCATAAGCAAGAGAAACCCTAAACAGATGTGTGAAAATCCTAGAAGACATGTCATCTCAACAAAATATATAATATTAAGGTATTATCCTCCGGGCAGACAAGTCGACCTCACAGGAAAAAGATAAACAAAAAATATAATTACCAGGAAGTCAGGTCAGCCTAGCCATAAAATTCACTGGACATATTAATATAAATAGAGGACGTCTTGGCTCATTGGTTCACTCACTCTCTCTCAATAAACCATAAATAGTGTGCAAGTTTGGAGGAGGAACAACCAACAACTACAGTTGTATGGTTTTATCTTGTTCAGTCTTTCTAGTACTTTCTCTTGTGAGCTACCCTTGGAGAAAGTCTGATCTCTTGGTTATCTATTAGTTCTGGTGTGGTTTCGTGGAATCATTCTTTCTGTCAAAAGCTAAGGTGCTCGGGGGTGGATTTGTTCCTATGGGTGGGTGGCAATGGTGTAGCATTGTCTATGGTTAAACGATCACATCAACATTATTCTAACAAAGACATTGATCTTTTTATCTAATAGTATGTTTGATAAAATAAATTTAAATATTATAAGAAAATAACTATTTATTTTGGCCTAAGTACGAGTTTGAAAAGAATGAAAATATTTTTAGTCAAAGCTAAAGTAATTGACGGTCAACAATGAATTGAATGCTAGAGTCCCGACCTTCGATAGGGACTAATAATTAACCTTCGACTTGAATATGCAAGGCTTCCTATGCCTATGACTTTTTCCAATGTGTGCATTGTCCAATTTTAGCTCAAGAGGGACATCATAAGGCCCATTATTTGAAAGAGACCCCATTTTTCTTTCCCTACAAAGAACAATCCTTTCTTGTTAGTAATAAAGACATTTTTTTGTTGTTTTCAACTATGGTATATAGTTTTTAAATTACAATTTATTATGGGAATGCCATGTGATTTTAATTTTTTTTCGATATCAAGATTTATTTTTCATTCATTAGTTCATCAATTATTGATAGGAAGGTTATATCTCTAAGAAAACCTTTTCACTATTTAAAAAATCAACATTTCAACATTTGTTTTTGGACATTAATTAGCTTTCGAACCACTAGTGACTATGTTCTTTACATTGTGGTTACAATTTAATTACGATTAATGTAATCGAAACCTAAGTAATCGTAATATTGCACCTCTTTGAGGATGTTATCATCATACCAAATCAAAGGATAAATTATTTTTTTAGATTTAATTATCATAATCTTGATTTTATTGATATTAATGTCAAGTTGATAATTTTTTGCAAAATTGGTGGGGAACTTCAAATTTACTTGTGAAGTTCTTCAATGGTTGTTGCAAGGATAATAATATCATTATTGTATAAGAGAAGGAAAACAAGAACTACAACCATGTTAATTTCAATACATCCTTATTCTTCTAAACACTGCTCAATTTCATTGATATAGATGCCAAAAAATGTAGGATAAAAATGACAACCATGTTTAACAACAATATCACAATTAATGTCCATTTATTAATGGTTATCACATTTCTTAGGAATATTATTTTTATAAAATGTAATCACAACACCATGGAGTTCAAGGACGATCCCATGAATTTCTTCTAGTCTTTTTCATAGCCTAACTTTAGGCTATAAGAAATGATATCATACTTTTGTCTCTATAATCCTCAACAATATCCCTAAGAGTAATAAGGTACATCAAATTGATTCCTAAACCTTCTATGTCCTTTAGCTCTTTATGAGTGTTCTTGATCTAATTTTTCTTTCAAAAATCAACCTAAACAATTTTATTAAAATAAGACTAATCATTATGAATTAAGTTTGATTACAATTCAAATTTGATGATGCAAATTCGTCATTCGACTTACAACTATTCACAAAATGATTAAGCTATCTTTAATTTCAATTTTATTAAAATAAAATAATTATACTTAAAAAATTCAATAATCAAACACTAATTTTCTAACTTTACCAATTATTTCATCAAATCAAAATTTATAATTATAATTAATACTAAACAAAATATCATTCCTCTAACTTTACCAATTATTTCATCAAATCAAAATTTATAATTATAATTAGCAATTAACAAAATATCATTCATCTCCACCACATGTAAAGGAAGTGGCCAAAAATTAAAATGAGTTTTTGAAAAAACATTATAAAATGTGACATAGATCCTTGCAACAGAATAATAAGATGGAAAAGCAATATATTTTATAAGCTATTTTTCAATCTTCGTGAATGTTAAAAATACTTTCTTTCTTTCATTGAAATAATATATTGCCTAAATTTAACATATTTCAAATTTTTAAGTTGAATTGTCAAGAATAAATTTGTAGTTGTTTACATATATAATTGGCAGATTTATGTATCTCTTGAAGTGTTTCATTAGAAATATTAAATTGATAAGTTTTTTTTTTTTTTTTAAGATTTTCATTAGAAATATTAAATTGATAAGTTTTTTAAGGCTCTAGTATGTCAAGTTTAGAAATCTTAAATTATTGATAAGTGTTTTTTTTTTAAATTTTCATTATAAATCTTAAATTGATAAGTTTTTTAAGGATTTTGTATATTAGTATCTCATGTTTAGATAAAAAAAAATCATCATTTTAATATTTTGAATATTATAAATATTTCCATATTTATAAAATTTTATATTTTAAACATTTATATCATTTAAAAACAAATCATTTTTATACTTTAAACATTTCTACATTTAAAAACACATCGCTTCATTTAAAAACACATTGCGTCACTGTTTCAAACAAAATCTATATAAACACGCAATTTCAATTTAATTTACTAATGTGACATTATCTATATTAAGGCAACATGCTAAAATCTGCTCAGAATATTCTATTTGAATTTGCTAAGGATAAGTTGCATAATTTTTGTTATTTAAAGCTTCCCAATTTCACGTGTAACACCAACAAAACATAACCTAGCCAAGAAGCATGACAAGAAACAAATTGTTCACTGTTGAGCATCTTGATGATAGAAGAGAAACAAATTATGTCTAAATGCATATTGTTGCTGAAGTAAAATATAAAAATCTCATCACAACAGTGACTATAGCATTTGACATGCATAATCTTGTAAATAGATTGTTGTCAACCAAAAAGTATTAGGTATAATAATTTTGGAATTAATATAATTTTTATAGCACAAAGTCTTTCAATAAGAGAGATAGAAGTCATTCTAATAATATACTCGTTAAGAGTTCAACATGTTAAAATTGAACTTGAGTGGAGAGGATAATAATCATTCTTCCAAACTACCCAAATTAAATTCAATTAACACATGCACACAATTATTATCCCATAATATAAAATGATAAAAATAATCAATGAATAATTATAAATGCAAGAATAGTTCAACACCCTCACTTCCTAAGTCCTACACTCATCTCTAATGAAGCGTTTGTTCTTTTTAAGATATTTGTAAACATTTGTTTTCGAAATAACCTCAATTTCTCATATAGATATCTATCTACTTTTTAACATATGTTGTTGTATAGATGAAACATTAATGTATAGGCTTAATTTTACGTAAGCATGGGCAAGCACTTGTTTCGATCACATTCGAGACCAAAATTACATTTTCAATTATATACTTAAGTCACAATGGTCAAAGTTATTACTTCAAATTATATTACATATATTATAAATAGTTAATTAAAAGTATATTTAATTTATTAAATCTTGAGGCTTGCAAATATCTTAGTGTACTTTTGGCCTTATAAATCCAATTGAAGAATTCACACAAACTTCTCTAATACAACTTAAGTTGTACATTGATACGAATAGACACAATAATTAAGAGTAATTATATTATATCTTGTAAGGGTGCTTTGTATATGTTATCCACTATTCTATGCATTATGTATGTATACTGACGGTTGCTTAAAATGGCTTACTTTTAGCACCCCTTTATAGTTATTTTTCTTACCATTTTATGTTAATCACTTTTCTTTTTGATACTTCATTTATTGAGTTAACCTCATTTACTACTAAGGTATGACTCCTACTCCATATGACATTATTGTGTTATTTTTGCATAATTCTTAGGAGGAACTTGCTACTTTAAGTCATTAATAATGTTATACAAAGAATATAGTAGTTGCAACACCTCAAAGTGGTTGCAATACCTCTCTGCTACAATTCCAAGTGATACAGTTTCAGACGCAAACCAAGTTGTTGCAATTCTAGGTGCGAACCAACTGCTGCAACTCAAGGTGCATCCATAGTTGCTACAACTCCAGAAAAAACGTTGAAACTCCAAGCACACTTTTTGTTTCTATGACTCCAAATAAATATCACCAGCACAATGGTCAACACTGCAGCTGACAATTGGGAGCTGGAAGTTGGAAGATAATCTTCACAGAGAAAGGCGACAGGAGGAAAGTGGGCGACTAAAGGAGGAATCAATTATCTATCCAGTCAACATACGCATGATTCCCACTAAAGTTTGAAAGAATCTTTGTAACTGGATGAACAACCAAATTCTCAGGATTGTCCATCTATTGTTTGTATAATTTTAGAACAATAGTCGTGTTGTATAAGAACCTTGGCTCCCTAGAGCTGAGGGGGAGGAGAGTTATTCTCGCAATTACATTTTATTTCTATTGTATCTTTCAAACTACGACAATAGAATTTTGGTTATGGCTTTCTAATTGCATGTTGATGTATTGATTGGTCATGTGATTTTGGTTATGTAGCCCAGTACCTCGCCTAAGGGGGTAGGGCCTCCTGCTTAGTCATGTACTTCCTATAACAATAGGATTAGAATTAGCATTTTACTTCTGTTAAATTTATTCTATTGTTGGTTGCTTTCAATTGTTGTAATTCGAGATTCATAACTTCATTCACATACTGCCGACATATTTCCGGTTTGTTGACATTCCAGAATTATAATACAGTTTCTTGGATTTCAGAGTTAGCTTTTAGTTCGTTTTAATTTTGGATCTACAGAACAATGTTACGATTAAGGAGTGGTTTGGTTTTCTAGTCTTGACTTGCAATTAAAATATTCTTGTAATATCACAATCATTCTGCACTTTTCACTATGACAACTCAAGTCTCTTCAGTTTTAATTATAAAAAAGTTATGTTGTTGTCACTCGCATTGTTGCAACTTAGTTGTTGGATTTATTTTCGTATTCCAGCTTCCCTACTATAACACACATTATTGCAACTCCGCTTGCAGGTGCACTTATTTTGTTTAATTTCTAATTCTCTCTAGCTTTAGTCTTTGCGATTTTGGATTGATTTTATTGAATGAATGAACACTTAATTGTTGCAACAATACAATACCTTCCCGATACTCAAGAAATTCACCAATATATCATAACACAAGTTTCAATTCCCGCAAGCGTGATTTCAATTTCCATATGTGTGATTTTAATTCCTGCAAGTGTGATTTTAATTCCCACAAGTGTGATTTTAATTCCCACAAGTGTGATTTCAATTTCTGCAAGTGTGTTTTAATTTCTACAAAGCAACTTAGGCCATATGCGTAGTTTGGTGACTTAATCAAGTATTATGAATCTTTGGATTGTGATATTAAAGTGCTACAACATCATAGTCGAAACAACACTCTTCTTGCATAGATTGTGCATGACAGTTCGCAAGTTCCATACGAACCCTGGATTGATAATTAAATGTACAACTCTTCATTTTCTTACTAAGTTAATTAGAAAGTAATTGAAAGGTCCGTCATTTTTTACGTCGTTGTCGAGGAACTGTCAAAATAAAGTAGTGTTGCTTAAATTGTGTGGATATTTCTTCATTTCATTATAATAGATGTTATGAATTATTTTCACTAATTTGTAGGATCATTTTCTATTATTTTCTATGCCCAAATCTAGAGATCAGTAGGGTAGATTTATTAGCTCTTCCAAAAACTTCCAAGAAGATAATGGTGTAGGTAAATCACAAAAGGATAATGGTGTAGGTAAATCAATTGAATTACTTATCAGCAAAAAGAAGTTCCCTTGCCAAAAAGTAGCTTGAAGCATCTCCTCAAGTATCTGAGTCTGTGTAATGAACCTCATCATTAGTACAACATGCAACGCACAACCAATATTTTTTTTTTTGTAAGAAGGTAACAACGACAATACAGTCAATCATCACAACTTGACGACGAACACAATGCACACAGTTCGCACAACAAACAAACATAACGACCTAGCATACTAGCACATCATGCAATTGGAAGCAACATACGACATTCAACATACGCAGAATAAAAATGACTATCATACAATGAATTAAATTAACTGCGCATTAACAAACTAATTATGAATCAGACCAACATCATCCATAATTATTGATGCATCAGAACACAATTTAAATCAATCCTTATCTGCAAGGCGCTAGAGATCCAAACACAACATAACACAATCATGATAAATCATTGCGCAAGAGAGTCTGTAATTCAATTCAACATGTATCATTGCATTCACGCGTAAAATAAATAACCGAATAAATTAAGTAACTCAGCTCATAATTAAAACTATCCTTCACAGTTAATTGTATGCGCGCTAGTATTCAAATCACCTAAGTATTCATAAACATGCCATTTTTACAGTAAATATTTGACTAAAAATAAAAGAAAACTATAACTATTTAAGCATCTTCCTAACTCTACCTTCATAAGGATTATTGTTAAATATATCCTTACATCTTCATGTCCTTACAATACTTTACCTACTTACATCTTCCTCAAAGGGGTTTTACATTATTACACCTCATGCATCATTAAAACTTCATGAATCATGATAACTTTATGTTGTTAAGATTGTACAAACTTATTCACAAGTTGTCCTCATAAATTATGCATCCATCATCTAGGCATCACCCAACTAAAGGTTTCACGATAAAAAACATTGTTTATTTGGAACTCGAAGTTTAGAACACCGTTATTATGTTAGTTTAGAACATCGTTATTATAACATAATAGTCAAACTTGCATTACCTTTTTAAACACGGTAAGAAGGGCAAGGCAAATGCACTGTTATTTATAATCATGAATTTGTCGTTATAATCAATCTTGTTTAATTAAAAAAGAAACTGAAAAATTAGAACAGTTATAGTAACCATCTTTAGTCAAACTTGCATTACCTAATAATCAACGTCTACATGATCACTGCTTATTATAATCACGGTCTAAGAAGGGGAAGGCGATACATTGTTGGGCGTTCATTCCTTTTTAAAAAACATTGTCTAAATAATCACTGGTTAATATAATCATTGTCTAAATAAAAGGAAGGCGATGCACGGATTGGAAATCATTCGTTTTTAAATAAAGAATTGTCTAATAATCATAATCATAAAATCATTGTGATGATAGCTTCATAATTTCCTTGAGCGTCATCTAAACATCGTCTTAAATTTCAATCAACTCGAACTCAGTTGACAATTTTGATATAAAATCACACTTTAAAATATAAGCAAGGTCTTAGTCCTCCTTAACCTGTGTAAGATAAATTCAATCCCTAATTTATTAAAGGGTTACCATAGGCATAACTTATTTGAATAGGCACCCATATTAAATGGAATAATTGCCACTGAGTTATCCAACAATTGGACAAGTGTAGCTTAACAAAAACGATTTTAGGAAGGAAAATCATCTGTAATAATTTTTTACTAAATTTAATCTCCAAATTATCGCTGAAGATAAACTCAAATTTAGGATAGCAACAGGATAAAAAAAACAGAATAACATGCACAGGTCAATAATTAAAAGAAAGGGGCAGAACACTTAAGGCATTGGAAGGCATTAACAAGTATAAACGATGTGCCTCGCCCAGATGTTTGAAGAACGAAGATGATATCAAGTTAAAGTTGATATCAATGAGGAAACCTATGAGGTTAAGGCACTCCAGTAACAGGAAGAATGTCACTTCTGTAGATTAAGGTAAAACTTTTAGTCGAGCGGGGACAAGCCTGGTTGTCAAGGGAGGCAGTGAGTTTTCCACTTGAACAATTAATAAAGTATTATAGGTTATGCATGCCTTGACCCTTCAAGAAAATAGTGAATGTATTAGGTGTTGAAGAAGAATAAAGAAACCTAGTTACCATAGAATAGGTGCAGGGTGCTATCTAGTTTCTTAATAAACTGAACATTTAGAAACAAGCAATCTGATATTTATGAAGCAACCAACCTTTCTTGGATTTACCAACTGTGGTGCACGAATATCGTATCATAAACATAAAATAAATATTCATATACAGGTAATTAGAACTAATATACAAAGGAAATTACACACGCGTACCATCACTGAAGGGGAAAAACTTGAAGTCGGTGTCTCGCATGTGCACTCCGTCCAGTTCCCGCTTGCCAACCATTGAGACCTCATCGATACCTCCCAGCCAATGCTAGGGGTACTCTTCTTCCCTTTGATCCTCTCAAGCCGCAAAGGGGCCACACTCACAACCAGAGATTCTAGCTCCCAGCTCCCCTCTCAAGGTCGAGCTACCACTCGTTATTAGAGTTGGATATCCCAACTCCCAGAAGGAAAATTCAGTCAAAATAAAAATCTGGCAACATAACCTTATGCATACCAGACGTGATATATACTCCTCCTCCACCATCATTTTTATAGAGTTTTCTTAGTGATTAGTTTCCCAAACCCTCTTTAGATTCTTTTTATTAAATTAAATTTAAGATAAACCTCCTTAAGTTTTCATTTTTAGTTTTTTGGCTCTCACTACTATCATGGTTTATGAAAACTTGTAATATGTAATCTTTGTGAATGTTTACAGTTAAAGAAAAATATCCAACCTCTAAAATCTTGTGAAATTTTTGTAGTTTAGAGATAATGGAAGGTATTATGTCTAGCAGATAAGAAGTTGTGCCAGAGTCGAACCTGAGACGTTTCTAATACTCTTTTTTTCGTACTTGGCAAGCATAGCCCTCCAAATTATTTACCTTTGATATTTTCAAAGGAGTGTATTTTACGACTGTAGTGATTTTTCCTCTATGTGTTTATCATGTGCTGTAATGCATGGGATGAGAATATAAATTCTTTTACCATCTAGTGCCATGGTAGGTTAGTGTTTGGAAGAGCACTAAAGAAAACAATGGTCATTGAAATATTTTATTGATTTATAATATTTAGTGAATGGAAGGCCAAGAAGGTCTTTCTTGGATGGATCTAACAATTGCCTTTAGTATACGAGGGAATATCAGGACCTTTAAGTCATTAAAATCCTTTTTATTTGAATCAAATATGTGTGCAAAAAATTATTGTTTTTAGTGCATGAACCAATTTTAGTATACCTAAATGGTGAAGGCTTATTTTAGGGGATTTTAGAAGGCCAGAAAGGGATTTTAGAAGGCCAGAAAAGATTCAGCTGATACTTCCTCATTGTTTGAGAAGAAATATGTGTTGTATCCTTATATATATTGTCCTTGAAAATCAATCCCTCCAAAGAGGCTTGGAATTCCAGGGTTATCCCCGCTTTGTTTCTATTTATAATTGAAAATTGGTAGTTTAAGATAAAATGTGATAAGAATGTGGGGGAAGCCCTTTATATTTGGGTTGTATGGTTTTGATTGCCAATAATTGATGTATAAAATACCTTCCTGGTTAATCCAATCCCATATGCAAAGGATATGAAGTGTTGAAGCCTATGTGTTGAAAGTTGAAACCCATAGAAACACTGCGTTTTAAGTTGATTCTTCTAGTTTTTTTCACATGAAATATGTGCTTATATGAAACTCTCTTGCAGATATTTTGTCCTCTTCAACCCACAAACTGAATCTATGGCACCACTGTGAGGGTCATGTCAAATGGCTTGGATAGAAAACGAGTAAGAAAAGACGTGGTAAGGTTTTTGTGTTCGACAATTTCTCATACTTTTAAAGGTTTCATGGTAAGCATAGTAGCTAAGATTCCCCTAACAACAAAAGATTGGATAGAAAATTTCTTTTGTTGCTTAGAAATGTTAATAAAGAATCAAAAGAAAAACCCTATGAAGATGCAACAAAGAGGTTGAAACATACCATGGTTGAACTCAATCTCCACTGAGAGTGGTTCCTCTTGACCATCCTTTGTGCACCTCTTGACCATCCTCTATTCCTTGCATACCTCTATCAGGTGGAAGCATATCTATCCCTATATAATATTAATAATTCCATATCCCTCACATAGTAGAAGCTAAGCAATGATATCTACACATTTAATTTCACATTGCTCCCATGCTCCCACACATCATGTATTTTCATAACTATATTAGACATTTTCCATCTAGAATGCATAATACTTGACTTGGGAAAACATAAAGTGATAGTGGTATCGTGCACTTCACTTGCTTGGTTGATAGAAAACCACATGTTGTGCTTGCTAGGGGACACACAAATAATATATTTAAGTTTAAGGAGATGCGATTAGAGTATTTTTTTGAATTTAATTATATTAATGTAGTTTAATTATTATTATTATCATGTTGTAACATACCCGACCAACCATTATGGGCCATGCTACTCCAGATAATGCTCTAATACCATTTTGTAACATCCCCATCCACCCAGGTTGGGCCATGCTACTATAGATAACGCTCTGATACCATCTTGTAACATCCTCGGCCACCAACATGTGACAAAGACGCTACCTCAGACACAAGTAGTCTCAAGCTCTATTATAGGTAATTAAAAATTGTCCATGCCTAGACATAGACTTGCTGAGTAATGGAAAACAGATTTCTTTGCAGAATAAATCACATATAAACTTAACAACAATAAATAGAGATAACATGAAAATATACATGCAACGAAACACATGATATTATTACAAGAATCACATATATGCACTAAAATACATAATTTAACCATTAAGCACAAAAAAGATACTTATCTCTTAATTTAAGTACACCAACTGCATGCATAACTTCCATGAACCTCCTAGTAGTAGACCACACTGCTCCTCACTCTAATAAGTGTCACCCTCGAGCTGGGACTAGACTCCACTGGGCGAGGGATTCCTAGGCTAGGAAGGGACAACATGAAGTTGCATAATACAACAAGAAGGATTTCCTCCAAGGAGCCACTTACGCCCATAGCTCATAGACTCGCATTCCCCACATGCCCGTCCCACCCCAAGAGTGTACACCTTCACTGTCACACAGTCCATCGACTGCTACACCTCCCTTTCTAGGGCTTTAGCAACATGTTGAATCAGGAATCCTCAGAGCTCTATAGCTTCTACTGGACTCCCTCCAGGAGAAATCACTTCCTCAACACACTCTCTCACCTGGAGAGAGTTTATCACAGGCCTGGCAACCTACTTCTTCACTCTCGCTCCTCAACACACGGGCATGGTGATGATAGCAACAAAAACTAGATGTGGGTTATGGTACTGACAGGACAATATGCAAGCAACCCGCAGGGTACAAGTACAACGAGGGTATCAATTCGGCTTGTTGTAGAGGTTCGGGGTGTTTTAGGAATTCCACAATGACGTTCCAGGGTTACTATGTGCTTGTTGGGTGCGCTGGTCAATCGGGGTAACCGATGGCCATCATGGTCAGAATGGTCATCCCCAAAATGGTGAGAAATCCTTAGAATGGTGAGAATGGCGAGAATCGTCAAAATGGTGAGAATGGTGAGAACACCCCCCCATAAATATGCATGCATTTTGGATGACACTTTGCTCTCCAAGAGCACGTTCCCCCCACTTGGAACTTGTTCCTCTCCTTAAATGAACTTAGGATAAATTAATATCCTCTTTACAGTTTTTAGAATAATAATATAGTATTCTATTAGGCTCTTAATCTTATCCCTTTTTCCTCAATCTCTTAGCATATTTGGATGGTTTGTCCATCACATACATTCTTCACATATCTCCTATCACTTGATTTACTCTTTCTGTTTGTCCATCAAACTCAGGATGGTAAGTTGTGTCGAAGTTCAGGTTCGTTCCAAACCCCTTGAATAATCCTCTCCAAAACTTTGAGGTAAATTTTGGGTCTCTGTTAGACACGATTGCCTTGGGAATATCGTGCAATCATGCCATTTCCCTCATATAAATATCAACAACATCAATGTCCTTGTGAGTAGTCTTCAAGGGAATAAAATGGGCAACCTTTGTAAGCTTATCGACCACCACCATGATGGAATCATGTTGCTTGTTTGTTCTAGGTAATCCTATGATGAAATCCATTGCCACCACTTCCCACTTCCACTCAGGGATGGGTAATGGCTGTAGCAACCCAGCTGGGTGTCTATGCTCAACTTTGACCCTTTGACACTCCATACATCTAGCGATGTATTCTACAATTTCTTTCTTCATTCCTGGCCAGTAGTAATGGCTCTTGACTACTTCCATTGTTTTCTGATACCCAGGGTGCCTGACATAAAGCACATTATGCATCTCTTTCAAGATCATAATCCTCAATTCATGAGAACTAGGTACATAAATTATGTTCCTGTACCGGAGTATTGCATCAACTTCCAATCTATAATCTTCTATTTTTTGTAGCATCTTACCTTGTTGTAACTTTATTACCATTTCCATGTATTGCGTATCTTCTTTTTCAATCTCCAAGATTCTGTCTTTAAGATCGGTTTGATACATGTTGATGGTTGTAGCATGTAGTTTATGCACTCTCCTTCTGAGTGCATCAACCACTTTGTTCTCCTTTCCTTTGATGTGATTGATATCAAATTCATACTCACATAGGAATCCCAACCATCTGCTCTGCCTGGAATTTAAAGTAGGTTGATCAAACAAATATTTCAGACCATTATGGTATGTTCTCAGCTAAAACCTTTAAAGCGTGTACTATGGATTCCAACTCCAAATTGCGAGTGGCGTAGAGCCTTTCATGCTCTTTCAATTTCCTGTATTTAAAACACATCACAAACCCATTTTGGCTGAGAACTCCACCCAATCCTTCTTTGCACGTGTCTGTTCAAACCACAAATTCTTCATCCGAATCTGCAATCTTCAGAATTAGAGCACTGGTTAACAATTGCTTCAATTGCTGGAAGGTCTTGTCACATTCTTCTATCCATTGAAACTTTACCCCTTTTCTTTGCAAGGAACTGATTAAGGGAGCAATCCTCGAAAATCCTGCAACAAATCTATTGTAGTAGCCAGATAGACCCATGAAGGATTTGACTTTTGTCACATTATTAGGTGTTTCCCACCCTTTAACGACTTCATTTTTTTAGGGTCTATTGCTATTCCCTCTTCGGATATTATATGTCCCAAACAATGGATTCAATTTTGGAAAAATGAACACTTTCTCAACTTAGCAAACAATTGGTTCTCTCTTAGCACCTATAACACCATCCTCAAGTGTTTCTTGTACTCTTCCTCTGTCTTGGAATATACAAGGATTTCATCCAAAAATATAATGACAAACTTTTCTAAATATTCTCAAAAAACACCATTCATTAAGAACATGAAAACAATTGGTGCATTTGATAACCCAAATGGCACCATTGTGAACTCATAATGACCATACATTGTCCTGAAGGTGGTTTTATTGATGTCTTCATCTTTAATCTTTACCTGATTGTATCCTGACCTAAGATCTATCTTTGAAAATATCCTTCCATCCTTCAATTGATCGAAGAGATCATCGATCCTTGGTAGAGGATACTTTTTCTTTATAGTTACTTTATTTAACTTCATGAAGTCAATGTACAATCTCAAGGTCTCATCTTTCTTCTTCACAAATAACACTAGGGCACCCCAAGGTGACACACTTGGGCTTATGTACCCCTTCTTTAAAAGTTATTCAAGTTGCATTTGTAGTTATTTCAGCTCTGGTGTGCTCATCTAGTAGGGAGTCTTTGATATTGAAGCTACCCTAGGCATCAAATTTATAGAGAAACCAATATATCTCTTTGGGGTAGTCCTGGTATCTCATTGAACTCATCGTCAAAATATTTCAAGACTGAATGATCCTCCAATTTTGGCACCTTATCTTTAGGTGCTTCATCCATATGGGATGAAAATATTTGACAGCCCTTCCTGTAACACTTCTTTAGCTACATTGTTGAGATTTCTCAGACAGTAACTGCCCTGGGAATTCCTTGGATTGTTCTTTGATTTCCTTCCTCATCCAGGCAAGTGAATGCCTTTTTATGACATTCTAATATGGAATGGTGTTGGTCCAACCAATCCATACCAATTAAGCAATTATATGATCCCAAAGGTAAGATGTTCAAATATGCCTTGGTATGCATTCCATTCATGCCCATTAGACATGATTTAACCAACCCAACAACCTTTCTCTTGGATCCTATAGCCAACTGCACCAACCAAGATTTCCCATGCTTTCTTCTTGGTAATTGAAATATTTCCACTATCTTAGGATCTATATAGCTATGACTAGACCCTGAATCAAGTAAAATAGTAAAGGCATGGTTATTGATCATACCTTCGACTTCAATCATGTGTGATTGAAACTCAACTTGCTTGTTGTCCAGGGCTGCATAGATTCTTGGTACTCTTCTGCCGATATCCTCCACTGTTTTTGCTTGTTGAACATTGTGAAAAATTCTCACCTTGTATTTTCTATGAGGAAAATATCTAAACTTATTATCTCCATTACAACCCCAACATTGCATAGGTGTCTGCCTTGGCCTTTGCCCACCTACTTCAGCCATCCTGGGCTCCCTCAAAATTGGTTATCCTTGAAGGCTATTTATGAAAAAGGAAACGGTGGCTTGCTCCCCTTCTACCTCTTCTCCTTATTAAACTTCCTATCTTCCCAAGCTCTTTGGAAAGTAGGCCTTCCCCAATGTTGATCATATAAACATTTTTCCTTCCTTATGGTTTCTTCCATAGTTTTATGATCATCATATTGGATTTTGTCACTGATAAAAGGTGGCAGCCCACTCATATATCTTTGGATCTTGATTGTCTCATCCTTGATGAAACGGACATACTTCAACAACTCTATAAATCTCCTTTCATATTCATCTATATTCATGCTTCCCAATTTATGTTCAAAGAACTGTTTCATATTTTTTCCATAGTATCTCTTGGTTAAGTACTTATTTTCAAAATGTTTCTTGAATTCCTTCCACATAACATTATTATCTCTAATGTGTTGCACTTGCACAAGATGATCCCACCACACAAATGTCTTTCCTTTCATTTGATAGAATGTGATTATTCATTTTTCATGAGAGGAATAATTATGCAATTGGAAATATTTCATCATGTCAAGTAGCCATGTCTCAGCCTCTTCGTCTTTCTTGCGCTCTCCATCAAAAGTGGGAGGTTTGATATTATTCATTTCACCCTTCATTTCATTCACTTTATATCTCCTATGCTTTCTGGTAGGATATGGACTTGAATTGTTGTGTGCCCTCCTTTTGGAATGCCTTTGGGAGTGCTAGTGATGTCTGTTATCATTTATTTCTCTTCTTTCCTCGTCAGGGGACCTGTGGCTCCCTGATTTGTTGGATCCACTTTCCTTATCCAACTTATTTTCAATTCTCTCCAGTATCCGCGTTAACTTCATATTGAAGTTTTCATGTTGCTCCTTGGCTCTCTTAAGCCTTTTGTTATCTTCCTGGTGAATTTGGACATCTTTTTGCAAATTTTTAATGATTTTCATCATGCTCACATCTTTATCTATTTCTTGTCCATGCCCATTGGAGTTTGTTCCTTCAATTCCCAAATGGACATCCATTCCTATAAATTCATCCTCTGGACTATAAGAGTCATGTGCATCCTCCATTTCTCCGCACTATGTAACAATTTGGTCTGGTTCTGACCATTGCTAACTCTACAAAATGTGTAGTCAACCGAATTTTATCAGGATATCAATGTTTAATAATCTTCCAGAGTAACTTAAACAATATGATTCAATAAAAGAATATCCAAATCCATTTTTTGTGGGTCTTTGGTCAATCAACAATCCCCATGGATCTATCTCTGAGCCCTGCTCTATTCTACAATTCACTTTTGGGTGCTAGCCCCTTTTTCCTCCATCCCTTAATTTGCATGTGACCACGGTTGTGACCAAGTGCTAATAGTTGGGCCCTTATCCGGAGCCTTTCAACTTTGAGCTCCGAAGCTTCAGAGGTTTCCCTTTTCACACATCAAAAACATCACAGAACATTGAAGTGGGGAACTCACTAAGGACAGTGGATCTATGGTCCACATTCCTTGTTCAGGTCTACGGTGGATAGGAGATCTGGGACTCCGGGCTTCGACGGTTTCCAAAGCACATCAGAATAAATCTCTTGTAGTGCCTCATTGGAAAACTTGTGAAGTGGGATGGATCAAGAGTCGTCAGCTTCCCAACATCCAACTATTGATATTTACTATGGAACTCTGGGCCTCAGGAGTTCCAGACTGTCCAAAATCTCAATCCTACCGAAGTGCCAAGTCTCAAGACTGTTTTAGTTGTTTCCAAGTACAAATTCATATGACACCTGGCATGCCTAGGGGATATCCACTTCACCCAAGTGATGTCATCATTCCATGTCACATCTGCTGCTTCGGGACTTCCTGGCTCTGGGACTTCGGAGCTTCAGGGTTCTGGGACTTCAAAGGATTTCTTTCTCCCACTCAATCACAAACCATTTCTTCTGGAGTGTCAAGTCTTCGGACCTTGGGATCTAATGCCACACATACCATGTGACCAACGATTGAGATTAACTCTGACCTTCGGGCCTTCGAGAGTTCTCTACTCAATGCTAACTGTAACACCTTTCCTCTGGAGTACCTTCGAGAGTTCTCTACTCAATGCCACGTCACTTAGAGACTTCAAGCTTCAGGAGATTTTACCCTCGCACACTCCAATTCTCCCAAACGTCGAACTCCCAAACAAGTTGATATTTTGACATGTGTCTCCTTTTATGAACGGTTCGGATGAACTCCAGACTTCAGTACTTTGGGAGTTTTCACTCTATCACGCATTGTTTCTTCCGAATGTTGAATTCCCAAACAAGCCAATCTACCAACACGTGTTCCTTTTGATGAACGGTCTGGATTAACTCCAGACTTCGGGAGTTTTCTCTTTAGCATACTTTGTTTCTGTCGAATGTCGAATTCCTGAACAATCCAATCTATCGACACGTGTTCCTTTTGATGAACGGTCTCGATTAACTCTGGACTTCGGGACTCCAGGAGTTTTCTCCTTAGCACACTTTGTTTCTCCTGAATGTCAAATTCCCGAACAAGACAATATGTCGATATGTGTTCCTTTTGATGAACGGTCTAGATTAACTCTGGACTTCAGGACTTTGAGAGTTTTCACTCCATCACACCTTATTACTCCCGAATGCCGAATTTTCGAACTGTTGTGAGATCTATGGCTCACAATAATTCACATGCAGATCTATCGGTTGAGATCTGTTTTTCACTAGGGATGATTTTAAGGATGGAAATTTGTTTTAAAATGGAGAAACCTTGGCGATTCTTACTAATCCTTTATATGCCAGCTATAAATGATTGGCAATATTTTTGTAAAAGTATTCAAATTTCTAAGGATTTTATATAGTTTTTATAAAATTTTGGCAATTTTTAAGGTAAAATAATTTTATCCTATAGAATTTGGGCGAATCATTTTTAAAATAGAGAATCTCGTTTTTGGAAAAACCATGGAAAATTAGCCCAGGAGTGAAATTTAGCCCCTAAAATCATCCATGTTTTTCACCACTGTGCCTTACCTTCTTCTCTTGGCTTTCTCTAAGGGTTATGATATGTCTTCGACCAAAACAAATGGTCCAACACTTCTACTTGGATCTATGGCATAGATCCACTCTGGGACTTCAGAACTTCGGGCTTTGACCCCTTTTTCTCTATAACACATAGACTTTGTCGAAGTCACGAAGTCCGAAGGACTTGGAGGTTAACCCTCATACACCTCTTTTCCATATCTGATGGCTAGAAAAAGTTGGCCTTTCCCCTGCGCAGACCTTACACCCTAAATTCAAACCTTGCGGCCCATCACAACAGTTGTTGTGGCTTCTTTCTCTATTTCCATTCCTTAAACTTTTATACCTCCCGGGTTTCCTACCATGGCCAAGGTATTCTATTGGCACCCAAGGATGCTCTTAACTCATATTTTGTCCATTTTGACAATATCTTTGTCTGAACCCCGGTTCCAATTTTCACTTCTTCGGCCTAATTCAGGCTCAATGATGAAACCATGGCTCTGAACTTGAATTTTGTCCATTTCGACAACAATCTTTTTTAAAACTTTTGCTTCAACTTCCAATAACATGGCACATCCAGGCTTAGTGTTGAAACCATGGCTCTGAACTTGAATTTTGTTCATTTCGACAACAATTCTTTTTCGAAACTTTTTCTTCAACTTCCACTAACATGGCCCATCCAAGCTCAGTGTTGAAACCATGGCTATGATACCATTTTGTAACATCCTCGACCACCCATTCCAGACCATTTTACTTTAGATAACTCTATGATACCATTTTGTAACATCCCCGACCACCCATGTCGGGCCATGCTACTCCAGATAACGCTCTGATACCATCTTGTAACATCCCCAACCACCAATAGGCTGAAAATATGCTACCTGAGACACATGCGGTCTCAAGCTCTATTATAGGTAAATAAAAATTGTCCATGCCTAGACATAGACTTGTTGGGAAATGGCATACATAGCTCTTTGGGGAATAAATCACATATAAAATTAACAACAATAAATAGAGATAACATGAAAACATACATGCATCGAAACACGTGATATTATTACAAGAAACACATATATGCACTAAAATACATCATTTAACGATTAATCCAGAAAATATACTTATCTCTTAATTGAAGTACACCAACTACGTGCATACCTTCCACGAACCTCCCAGCTGTAGACCACACTTCTCCTCACTCTAAGCAGGGTCACCCCTGAGCTGGGACTAAACTCCATCAGGCAAGGGATTCCTAGGCTAGGCAAGGACAACATGAAGTTGCACAGTACAACATGAATGATTTCCTCCAAGGAGCCACTTACACCCACAACTCACAGACTATCATTCCCCACATGCATGTCTCACCCCGGGAGTGTACACCTTCATTGTCAAACAGTCCATCGGTTGCTACACCTCCCTTTCTGGAGCTTCAATAACATGTCAGATCAGGAATTCTCAGAGATCTGTAGCTGCTACTGGGCTCCCTCCAGGAGAACTCACTTCCTTAGCACACTCTCTCACCTAGAGAGAGTTGCTCACAGGCTTGACAACCTGCTTCTTCACTCCCACTCCTCAACACATAGGCATGGTGATGGAAACAACAGAAACTTGACGTGGGGAATGCTACTGACAGGATAATATGTAGGCAACCTGCAGGGTACAGATACAACAAGGGTATCAATTCAGCTTGTTCTAGAGTTTCAAGGTGTTTCAAGAATTCCACAATGGCTTTTGTTGGGTGCATTGGTCAATCGGGGTAACCGATGGCCAACATGGTCAAAATGGTTAGCCCAAAAATGGTGAGAAATCCTCATAATGGTGAGAATGGTGAGAATGCCCCCTCATAAATCTGCATGCATTTTGGATGACACTTGGCTCTCTAGGAGCATGTTCCCCCCACTTGGAACTCGTTCCTCTCCCTAAAGGAACTTAGGATAAATTAATATCCTCTTTACAACTTTTAGAATAATAATATATTATTCTATTAGGCTCTTAAGCTTAGCCCTTTTTCCTCAATCTCTTAGCCTCCTCCCTTGCCCAACCTAGTGGAGTTCAGTCTCCCATACTATTTATTCATGGTTGGTCTACACACATCGATGTTGTTATATTAATAATATGAATATTTACATGTACAAAACAGGCTCCTGGCCTTTAACATCTAGGTGCTCTGGCCTAATAAACACATATGCCTACCAACTTATACTTACTTGTCTCACAAGCCTACAAAACATGTTACATTCATAATTACAACCAGGGCTCGACCTTGGGATATTACACATGCCATTACCAATGAAATGATATTAAAGAAATATTAAAATAAATAAATATGGACATGGAAAGGACATGGCAACAAGTGTCCAAATGAAGGGATGAATGATTTGAGAGTATATTGTAGATTATATTGTGTGTTGTTTCCTTCATCTTCTATTGAATCATGATTGAAATGGTGTCTCTGGATGGAGTTTTAGGATGACCCTGGTGCAGATTTATCTTCAAACAATCTTAATCATGCCAATGCTCTTTTTGTGTGCCTCTCATTCTTAGTCGTATGCCATGTTTCCTGCAGGTTGGTTTAATCACCATTTGAATTTTTGTGTTACAAAAACTTCCTGCTTATTTTCATTCTTTTGGTATATGTTGTTTTTTTAAATGATGATCATGTACGATCTTTGTTATAGTAATGGGTTTAGTTTATGGTTGATCATTGGGTTTGAAATTTGAGCATGCTTATTTTCGGTCTTTTGGCATATGTTGTTTTTTTAAATGATGATCATGTACGATCTTTGTTATAGTAATGGATTTAGTTTATGGTTGATCACTGGGTTTGCAATTTGAGCTCATGACGGGTTCAGAGTATGAGCAACGGATTTGCGATGGTATCAACTCTTTTCTTAATTTCAAAGGTACCCAACAACAAGAATTGTCTGTAGAGGGATCTTATCTATGAGCTTCATGAAGCTATCATCTGTGATTATGTTATGCTTAGAGTCTGGGCATTATTCATAATGAGATTATTGTTATGCAAAATGCTAAGTTTGTCTATAATATATGTTGAGTTTACATTTTAGATGAACTTGAAAAAAACTGAGTAACATATGTATGTTTTATGATCATTAAATGAAAAATTAAATTATAGTTTTTTATCAAAATCAATTTTATGTTACTCTTAAATGATGTTTTTAAATATAAATCAAAATGTTTTATGATCATTAAATGAAAAATTAAATTAAATTATAGTCTCTTATGAAAAGAAATAAAATTGATTTATATTTAAAAACATTATTTAAGAGTAACATAAAATTGATTTTGATAAAAACTTCACTACGGAATTTGTAAATTTTAATGCTAAAACTCGACACTTAAGAATTACTATATTCTTGGAAAGATAAAATAATAAAAAAATCTCATTGATCTATTTGCCAACTCGCTGATTTATTTTCCAACTCCAAAAAAATCTTAAAAATAGACAATTTAGAAAATCAATAGATTTTACAAAGAAAAATTATTGATTAATTACCCACTCATTGATTTAATCCATCTTCATGAATCAGAAACAACTAAATCAGTAAATTATTTACAACTCTGTGATTTAAGTTCCAAATCCGTTGAATCATGTGAGCAGAGTGAAATAATTTCCCAAACCAGTAGCATTGGTATAGATAAAATCTCCACTGAAACCTTCCATTTTTAGATCTACTAGCAGATCCTGGTACAGAGATAGCAAAAAGGAAGCAGCACCATGAGATGGGAAATTCATTAATGAAAGGTGGCGTGGTCACTGAAAGGTAGCAGCCCAAGAAGATGGGAAATTCACTACTCTATAGTCCTGGAACATTCATATTACGTATGTAATTACGAGGCTCCCCTTATCTCCACGGGCTCGAGTCAATATTTGAACGTGCTCTCCTCTTCGTTGAGATTCTTCAGAATCTTAAGTAAGAAAGAAAGAAAACAAAATCATTAGGCTAAAACTGGTTATTACGCGGAAGACGTTCTTTTAGGGGGAGTTCATTTTCGGGTTTTCGCAACCAATCAAACATGGCCATCTAGCAATTAAACATTACCCCTATTGACACATTCTACACCCAAGTAAACATTGCCAACCCAATTAAACACTGCACTCAATTGAACATTGCCAACCCAATTAAACACTGCCACCCTATTGACACATTCTGCACCCAATTAAACATTGTCAACCCAATTAAACACTGCCACGTACAATGAAAAAGGTTGTAGTAAATTCTGCCAGGGTTTGAATCTTTATGTTATTTAACCGGAAATGTTGTGGAATAGAAAAGAGACACGTATATCGAGGAAGGATTCAATTTTTTTTTTAATATATATTAAAATTTTTTTTACTATTTAAATATATTTTTAATTTAAAATATATATAAATTTGATTTAGAATTTTTAAATTTTTTTATTTTTGATATATATTGGTCTCATAATGTCTACTAATAATTATAAATAACATATTTAATGATATATAAATAATATCTTAAATTTGGTTTCTATGTGAATTGTGAAAAGTTCTAATTTGTATACTAAATTTAACATGACACGATTTAAACTTTGATTTCTTATTTTTAAAATTTAAATGAGTGAACTTCTTTATAATGATTTGATATTGTAATTAGAATAATTTTCTAAATAATTTTCATAGAAAAACTCAAGATTCATGAACTCATTTCAATATCCACAATAAACTTATTCCATAGGCAAATTAATTTCACAAAATACATGGTTTCTTTTTAATATTTTTTTTTATCAATTTTCTTCAAAATTTGGTTAAATATTGTTGGAATGTAGATTAACTTGGTGGATCTCTATAATCCAAATCCTCCATGAACTATTCAAGAATCCATTTATGCATTCAACAATGCAATTTACACAACAAAAAAATGTGTAATTTCACTCACATTTATATTGCTTAATTCCCGTGAAAAAACCCATTACCCTTTTTTTTTTTTAACTATTATATATATACAACTTGTTCAAATGAAACTTGACAAAGTTATTATTATGACTCTAAATTAGAAAAATGAAATTAGTCTTTTAAAAACTTTTTAGATTATACAAAACAAAATTAGTGAGTTATGTTTTGCTTGATCTAAAACATAGGGAAATTATTCAATGACAATAAGTTAAAAGAGGTTCTAATTTTTAACCCTCTTCATTCTTTTAAAAATGGATTTCATTCTTTCTTCATTATAGACAATACACATAATATATGAATTACCTTTCCACTTTCCTTAGAATCATCTTTCTATATAATAGGCAAATAATTTATGCTCCAAGTACATGTACCAACTTCTGTTCTTTAACCATGATATACATACCCTTCAACATTAAAAAATCTTTTATCTATTTATGTATATCATGAAATATATTTTGGTAAATTTACATTTTAAAATTACTTGCTTTTATCATTTCCATGTTCTTTCATTCACTAACATAAAAAAAAAAAACAACTATATTTTATTCTATATGGGTTTATTTTTTTCACACAGTTAAATATACTTTATATAAATTCAAATATTATTTTATTATCATTTGTTTTATTATATCAAATGTTGATATGTTAAAATTTCTTACATTAAGTTTATATATGTTTAATCTACACATTCTTATTTTTTTTCAAACTCTTCAATATTCCAACATGGAAAGTAACTAGTCATTATTTTATTCTTCTTTATTAGATTGATGGAAACATTACAGAGTAGCATTTGACATTGCTACTCAAACTCAGAATTTAATGGGTGAGAAATGTTATCTTACCTCAAGAGTAAGGGTTGTGTGGACTTATGAAGCCCCCCTTACACATCCCAAGTTGGATGGTAGACTGACAATGGACATTTCCTTGAATCCATTTAACAAGGGACCCACCATCAATCATATACATTGCTATTCATCTTAGGTTGTATATTTTAATATGAATTAGGTCACATTGAATATTTATAAACATTACCAACACTATTAGGTTATCTTTTTTTTACTTTAGGCAACCTATGAATATTTTTTCCACTCCATCTCAACTTCACTCCATAATATTTCTATTTACATATTAATTCTTTCCATTTTTCTATTTACACATTAAACATTTTTTTTATATCAATTATTTTTCATATTCTTTATTGTTTTGTTTGAACTTGTTTAGATTCTTTTCAAACTATGGACTACGATATTTTTTTTTTTTTTTGTATTTATAAGAAAAAACTAACTATGATGTTTGCATTCTCTTTAGAGTATTTCATATAGACACCTTCTCATTCCAAAATCACCAACATACATATCAATGACGAACGCACTAGCATGTCATACACTTTGCATTTGACATTTTGTTGATGACCTCCAACAACATAGAAGACAATTTCAAATCCGTGTTATTCATCCTGGTAGAGGGAACCTTTCAAGACCAGAGCTGAAAGAAGAACTTGCTAAAAAATTTAGTATTTCTGATACACAAACAATATTCATTTCTTCTTTTCATACAAACGGCTCATTCTCTAAAGGCTTTGGAATAATCTATGATAGTGTGCAAGACACATTGCAACATGAACCAAAACATTGATTAGCTCAAAATGGTCTTAAAGCTCATGTTGATAGGTCTACTAAAGCAAGTAAATGTAGAGAAAAACAAATCCGTGGTCTTAAAAGCATACCAGCAAAAACCCATTAAAGAGATAGTTGAAGGTGATGAAAGGTCTATGTTAAAGCTCATGTTGAGAGATCTAGAAAAAAAAATGCATATTTGAAGGCAATGACCCTTTCTAAATTTTGAACATAACTATATTCTATTACTTCACTTTGTTTTTATATAACATGATATTCCTACTTGTAAGCATGTCTACACACCTCATATACAAATTTTAAATTTTATGTGAATAATAATAAAGAAAATCATTTTTATGTAGATTGTATGTGAACAACATTTTACAAAAATAATAAAAAAAACATTGTTTATTCCTTCTTAAACACCTTTCCTTACGTAATAAAATATATTGACATTTTTAGGTTTTACATTTCCTCTCCTATTATGTCATGCTTTTATTTTCCTATCATCTCATGTTTAGTCCTTCTTAATCGCTACAAAAGTACATACCTATTTTTTCAATTAATTACAACCATACATCAACAAATATCTTGATACTTTAACATATATTTTTTTCCTCTACTCGCATATGTATTCTCCTTTAATTGCATTTGTATCCATTATATTTTACTTAATACATTCCTTGATTGTTTTTTTCCTATTTAGTATTTCAGTTCCCTTGTGCTTCCACTTTTAAAAAACAATATCAAAGGTATGGCATCTTCTTTGACAACAAATTCACTTACAAAGATTGGAAATGGAGAGCTTATTTCCAATCCTATTATACAAATTGCGGACTTCACATTAACATTAGAAGATTGTTACTCATTCATCCGATCTGATGGAGCCAATACATTACGAAGCTTATTTTCCTCAACACTTGGTCACTATTTCATGTCATCTCAAATAAAAAAAGGGTCCTTGATTGAACTGCAAGACTTCACTTGTAGATCTATCCAAGACAACAAGTATGCCTTCACTTTACCTTCTTCACATGGCTCAAACTTAGTTATAGTTTATAAAATTATTATCTTGCTTTTCCCTCTACATATTACTTTAATTTTTACATGCATCACACACACCAACCACAATTTACATTCCCTGCTATGTTACCAATAATGCAAGTGTTAATTTTACATTGTTTTTACTCTTTCTGTAGGATTTTAATAGTCCATGAAATCCAAGTGCATACTTTTCAATAAGACATTGTTGGTGCACCAACATTGATAGAAGATGTAAGTTCTTCTACAAAACAACCATTAGAACCTCCTAATACACCCCCAAAAATTACACCTATTGCATCTTTGCATGCATCCCTAAACGACTGGGCTCTAAAAGTCAGAGTACTTTCAAAAACTGATCTACACACATTCACCAATGCTAAGGGAGTTGGCCATGTATTTATCTTTGATGTTATTGATGCAAAAAATGGTGAAATCCGCATTACCTGCTTCAACATCCAAGTGACAAATTTCCATCCTTCCATAGACATTGGCAAAATTTACATCATCTCAAAAGGGCACATCAAACTTGCAAAAAAAGGATTCAATCATTTAAAAAATGATTGGTAAATAACTCTAGATATTACCTCTACCATTGAAATCTGTTTAGAGGATGATCAGTCAATATCAAACCACAACTTTCTATTCACTCCTATTAATTGGGTACCAACTTTGGTCAACAACTCTATAGTTGATATTATTGGAATTGCTATCTTTGTTAGCCCTTTAACAACCATCATGAGAAAGAATGAAATAGAGACACATAAGAGAACCCTCCAACTAAAATACATGTTAGGGTATAGTATAGAGGTCACATTATGGGGAGTCTTTTGCAAAAAACATAATCTACACCAATATTCTATCTCAAATACCTTTCCAATAATCGCTCTGAAAGCAGTAAAAGTAACCGACTTTGATAGGATATCAATTACTACAACCTTCACATCCCAAATTTCCATCAATCCTATTCTCAAAGAAGCCCAAGATTTGATAGCTTGGTTTGATAACCCTTTAACAAATCTAGCTTGTCACTCCTTATCTACACATGGAGCTTCAAGAGGGCACCCTTCTATTAAAAAACACTTGATTGACATAGAAAATGAGGGAATTGGTAAAGTTCCAAACTCTACATTCATTTTGGTTGAGGCAACTATTGCTTCTTTAAATATAGACATTTGTTGGTATGTTGCATGCCCACTTACATTCAAAGATCGAAAGTGTAAAAAACAACTCACCCCTATTGAAGATGGTGTCTGGAACTGCCAAAGGTGAAATCGACATGTTTTTGAATGTTAGTACAGGTACATTTTCCAGTTCAACATTGAAGACCAAACACGCAAGATAAATGTTACAGCATTTCAAGAAGCTGTCGAACAACTTATAGGTGTTTCTGCAGAGAAGTTATATGAATATGAATATGAGGGAAATACCAAAAAAATCACTGACATATTTGGAAATTTGTTCTTTCATAGCTACTTGTTCAAACTTGTAGTGCATGAAGAAACATTTTCCAATCAAAAACAAATCAAAAGCATCTTGATTGCATGTGATAAAATCGATCGCATATCAAATCCATAAGAGGACATCCTGGTCCCTTAATTTTTGGATAAATAGTGCTTCCAAAGTGTTATGGTTTTTTTTTTTCAAACACCAACTTGTAATTTCCCTTCTTTTGTGCATATACATATTATATAAACTTTTTCTATTTTGGAATTTTTTTATATTCGTTATAATATTTGTATGGAAGAAATCCAACCTATTCATTCACTTAAAACAGATTAAACCTAAAATTATTATTTGTATAACTACTTTAAGAATATTCTTACAAAAACATGCTATCAAACATACAAAATGTGATATCAAGCACTTTGAATTCTAACTACAATTTTTTTTTTCTTTTATAGGAAATTTCATCTGGCACAAGAATTGCCCCAATGTTGCCAACTACAACAAAAAACACCATTGGTGAAGGTCTCTCAAGATCATTAGAAAGTCATGTTCTCTTTCAACAATGCATGCCATCAAATACTTCACACATAACATCTTCACAAATTCAACTTCCCAACAAGACTCTATACAATCGCCAGCGCCATACACTTCATGCTACAGAAATAAACAGAAGAAAAAGAAAAAGATGGAACAATTACACTATTAATACCGAAACCACTAGCTCAGTCACCTCTATCTACATCTAGGATCCAACAAAATGAACAACGTCGAATTAAATATGCTGGAAAAAAAAACAGTAAAACTTGGATAGAATTAGAGAGAATTCACTTATAAACCAAAACCAACCTTGTGTGGAATTACCAACACGTGTTGTACAACCTCAATCCCATACACATGCTTCACACTCTTTCCGAAAATGTATTGATTCCTTGTCTAACATTCATATGTGCACTACATGTATGAAATCATATCCTGGCATTCCTACTCGCCCATCTCTGAATGGACACACTTGTACTCGTTGTCATAGAGAAAATAATGGGCATCGTTTCTCCAAATGGAATAATATGGACCCCGGTGACCAACCCGCAGTTCTGTCAATACTTACATAGGTTGAGGAAATGTTAATTTCTCGAGCTAGCCCCATCTTGCAAGTTAGGCATGCTCAAGGTGGACAATACAAATATAGTGGCCACACTATTAGTTTCCCACAACAAATCCTCCACATAGCGACTTTCTTGTCTCATCACCTTTCAGAACTTGATATCTTAGTTGTCAAGAGACATGGAGGAAAGGGGAAATGCTATGATTGTTATGTGACAAAATCTCATGTCATCAATGCATTTCTCTACAAGATAGAACATGACAAATATTACAATGACGTACAAATTGACCAAATCGCGCTTGCCTCACTTCCCACTACGTGCACCAATGTCTCCACTTGACTCCATTCTGTCTCTATAGAAACTTTAACTTCTCCCAGTGAAGCACCACATATCTCTTTAGAACAACATGATGTTTTCCAAGATGAACAAATAATGTCTTCCTTTGCCTTTAGATTGCCTAATACACAACGAGAACTGGAAAAAATAAAAGCATTTGTTAACACTACAGATAATGTTTCACCAAATACAATTGAATGGCCAACAATTGGCCTATCACCAATCAATAAGTACAACATAGAGGGTTTATTCGACATGGCCTTTCCTGCTCTTTTCCCCACTGGAGATGCCCTTCTTCGCCAACCATGCATGAGAAACATACCACTTGATACTTATGCATTACACTTAATGAGATACCATGACAATAGGTTTGGAAATCATCCTCGTTTCAGATACTACCTCTACAATTTGATTATACACCATCGAAGTCAATCAACAACTACTTTTTTTTTCAAACAAGGCCAAAATCACAACACACCCACCACAATTCAAGAATTGCGTGCCCATATCAAAGAACTCCCCACAGACAAACTCCCAGAACAAGTCATGCACTTCAGAGCACACCTACGTGGCACTAGAGAATTCTAGAATATGCGAAGGATCGAGCTAACCGACATGATCACACAGCTTCAATGCCCGACCTTATTTTCCACTCTCAGTGCAGCAGACACAAAATGGCCAGACTTGCACACATTTATGGAAAAGGATAGACCTCTTGACCCAATGCTTCACCAACGTTGGCATACAAATAATGTCATTGATCGCCTCCACACTGTAGCTGCTTACATGCACAAAAGGTTTTCAATCTTCCATGAGGAGATACTACAAAAACAAATGCATGCAATTGACTATTGGTATAGGTATACAATCTATACTACTTGCAATTACCTCTACCTAACCTATACATTTATATGCTCTTTACTAATAATTTAATATCCCTTTTGCAGTTATGAATGGAAACATCATGGCTCTGCACATATACATGGCTTTCTGTGGTTTTTTGATGCTCCAAACATGGAAATATTAGATTGGGAAGACCCAGATCAAATCTATGTTGCAAAGAGTTTCTTTGATAACTATGTTACAACCTTGAATCCTAGAGAACACCATGACACACACATGGCTATTCATCAATGCATTGAAGATGACGCTTGCTTACTAGATAAAAAGGAGATATTTGCAACCAACCCACTTGAGGAATATGAACAACTCTTAAATCGAGTTCAAAGACATACAAAGTGCAATGAGAAAACATGTCTTCATAGAAAAGGAACTACACTCGAATGCGGGTATAAATTCCCTTGGAAGTTACAAATGGAGTCATCACTCTACATTGATGAAATGGGTCAAAAGACATATCGGTCAGCATGCAATGATGAGTGGCTCAATATCCATAATTCTAACATACTCCAAGCATGGAGAGAAAATGTAGATTGGCAACCAGTCCTCTCTCACTATGCAGTTCTAAAATACATTGCCAAATATGCTTCCAAAGCAGAGGGGAGATCACATACCTACCACCATATGTTGACTGGAATTGCATCTACCTCTAATATAGATGACCTTGCCTCAACTGCTTATCACTGCTTGCACTCAGAAGCAATTGTAGACCGTGACATAAGTTCCCAAGAAACTTTCCATATGCTCCAAAAGTTGCCCCTTGTCACATGCAGCTGCACCTTCACCAAACTCGATGTTGGTCGACAAATATTTCGTAGAATCTCCTATTATTTGCCTAACTGCTTATCTGGATCCACTTTCATTGATTCATATTTAATACATCCTATTTTTCTCGACCCAGTATGTTTGTTTGACCTCGTAAAACATTGGACATATAACCAAGCACGAAAAAATGAAAAGTGGAAAAAAAGAAACATCCCTGCAATTGTCCATGTATGGCCACTTTTCACTACCATTCCAAACAAAGATTCTACTAACTTTGTTGAGTTCTTCTAGTGTGATTTTATTTTATACAAACCCTTTCGTTCCTTCTCTGAAGATATATGCCTTTCAAATGAAGACATTGTGTCTACCTGGGAGACCATAAGAGATCACTACCATGTCTGGCATGTTGACTGCATCCCAAATCCCACTCCTAATGACCAAACATTTGAATATGATCATAGCCATACTAACATACAACCAAACATGGAGATGAATGAATGGCAATCTTTATCAAGATTAGTCCCAACCGGTAATATCAACTTCAGTTCTCTTGATATGTTGGGACTTCGAGAGATTGACACTTCCCACCCATGGGATCAACTCACAGTATCACAAGATACATTAGACACTGCACCAAGCTTCATCAACTATCATTGAAGGAATACAATATTACTATAAGAAATGGATCCGCTATGTGCTTCAAGAAGTACATTTTCTACAAATCAACACACTGCATTCAACATCATCATGCATCACGTACAAGAAAAAGTCAACCAAAAGAACCATTGAAGATGATCATCCAAGGAACTGCAGGCACAGGAAAATCCTACCTTATACACTACACCAAAGAAACACTATCTTCTCAAGATGCCTTTGGACATAGCCCACTATTGCTTCTTGCCCCTACTGGAGTTGCATCATTTAACATACATGCAACCACTATACATGCATTACTTAGGATTCTATCAAGGACATGAGTCCTTTACATGGTCAGTCCCTTGTAGTGTTCCAAGAAGAGATGAAACATATTCACTACATTCTAATTGATGAGATGAGCTTCATAGGATCTAGACTTTTGGTGCAAATTGAAAGTTTCTTGCGTGAGGCATTTCCAGAAAATAAATTGCTTCTCATTCGGTTCCTGTTCAATAATTCTTGTGGGCGACTTGGGTCGATTACCACCAATAATGGACAAATCTCTTTATGCAGGAGAAACTCCAGGCAGGAGCTTATGGACAACCTTTACCACTATAGTCAAATTGGAAACAATATTTCGACAACAAGGCATCTCTGTCACCCAGTCCCACTTCCGCCAGTTGTTAACCAACCTTCACAATGATACACCAACCATTGATGATTGGAACCTCCTTCAATCTAGGACTGACTGATTCTTATCCATGAAGAATGACTATTGTTTCATTCTTCAGTTCACCTATTTGCAACAAACATTCTTGTCGACAACCATAACAAGTTCATGCTTCAATCCTTGAATAATCCAATCGCACGAAGTACTGTAGAACTACTTGGTGCTTCAAATGCACAACATCATGATGATGATCAATTGGAAAAACATATATTGCTATGTATAGGCCAGCAAGTTATGTTATCCTGCAATTTATGGGTCTAAGCAAGGTTAGTCAATGGTGCTCTCGGAGTAGTCATGCAAATTGTATATGCACAAGGAACTAACCCTCCACATTTGCCAACATTTTTTGTTTTGGAATTTGATAAATACATTGGCCCTCCATGGGACCAAACCCAGCCAAAGCATGTACCAATTCCACCCATACAAAGGAATAACAAGAAGCAAATCCCTCTTCAGATGGCCTGGGCATTAACTATCCATAAATCTCAAGGCATGACCTTGACAAGGTCTACCATTGACATTGGACACATTGAACATCAAGGCTTGACCTTCACGGCAATGTCACGCACTACTACTATAGAAGGAATGTGAATAGCACCAGCCTTCTCCTTCGAACACTATGAAAAAATGAAGGATGTTGCTTATGTCTCACTACAGAAACAAGAAGAGACATGCTTATCTTCTTTGTTACATAATTTCTAGATTCTTCTATGTTGTAATCATACTTCTATACATGAACTATTTGACTTGGTCCATACTTCTATACATGATATCAAAGAGTTTCAAATATTTACTACCAAATACCTATAAATCATACTTTGACCTAAAAACCTTGCAACAAATCTTTTTTCTATTGATGCTTAATATCCCATTACAATACTACTCATGAAATAATATACTTTAAAAAAAATTATTATTATTATTTTCGGCGTTGACTTTCCCCCGGTTCGGGGGTATGCTAGTTGTAAACAATGAAAGTGTGAAGTGAATAATGTTGGTAAGTTGTATAGTGATTCATGTGAGTAATCTTAAGTGATGTATCATCAGTCGGAGTGTCACGTTGCTTCAAATGGGAATGAACATGCTTTAGGTAGACTGATTCGAGTGAAAGTGATTTTTTTTCATTTATGCATGATCCAGAAACCCAAGATCTTGAAGAAGCTTATGTTTCTGGCTCTGTATTAGATTTAACATTTCTCATTTCTTAAGGCTTCTTCTCTTCCTTCTTAGTCTCTTCTCATCAATTGAAGCTATGAAATCATTGTCCAATATAGGGGAGCCTTTTTCATTGCCTTCTTAGTCACTTCTCATCAATCAAACCTATGAAATCATTGTCTAATACATGGGAATGATCTTCAAACAAGAGGAGGTACAACAGAGGTAAATAAACTGCATATATGTCAAAACACAGGGTAATGGAACCGCCAAAAAAATAACCTGGGAAGGTAATGATCCGAATTCACCTACACCGAGAAAATCAACATAGGCAAGTAATGTGCCAACCTCACCTTCTTGTTGGGTACATCAAGGAAGAAAACTGACTTAGGAAGGTAACATGCTGACCTCACCTCACATGCTTATTGGTTACAGCGAGGGAAAAAGGTCAAATGTGTATCATGTTTTGATATGCTATGGACATATGATTAAAGGTTGAGGAGAATCATCCCTTAAAATAATGCCTTCGGAGAAAAACTTACTATAGAATAGCTTTGATGTGCTTGATGGCAGGTGTTGTGATGATTGTTTATCTTCTGCATCCTTCTTTTCCTCTCAATAATCAATTTCAAAAGGTTTTTGTTTATTCTTGGAAGACGTCGGGTGAACTAGTTGTGTTGTCCATATTGAGCTTGTACTTTATAACCCTAGCCAATAATCTATGTCTTTCCAATCATATTTCAATGGACCATATCTTTCAGCTCTAGTTGTCTAAATGACGTTCAATATTGGCATATATTACTAGGAATTTTCTCAGCCGAAAAGACAAAAGCACCGAACTCAAACTGCATACACGGTATACAACCCATATGAGCCTAATGCACTATGAAATACATGAGTGAGAGAGATCAACCAAAGTAATTAGTTGCAACTTTCCATGCTCAATTTACGAAGGTGGTTAAATTCAGCTCGCACCCAGTTGTTAGAGAAAGTATCTGACATTTACAAGCTCTCAAATTTAAAGGGCGTTTTTTTAACATTCGATTTTTTTAATTTTTTCGCCAGAATCCAACAAAACAAATCTTGGTGAAATCACCATTTTTTGTTATTTAAATTGCATTTTTTAATGCATAAATGGATTCAACACCCTAAAAAACCCCATGGCACTCTAATTATACATAATCACTCAAATCTAGAGTTCGAACATTTTTTTACCAGATTTCAAGAAAAATTGGTTGAAACATATGCTCGTAAAAAATCCAAAAATTCAAGCGTTTAGACTATGAAAATTTAAAGCACAAGCATCTAGTAGAGTGTGATCCTCTTATTAATAGTTTACAAATTATTCTCAATAGTTGAAAAGGCATCAGCCCTTCTGATTTCACCAAAACTTAACTTATGCGATAACATCTATATTTCCAAATTATTTTGGTAAGTATAAATTCTACCATGTAGCCTTGTTTATAAAGTAAAATATATAAATTAATATAAATAAATAAAGAAAAACATGATAGAAATGATGAGATAAAGCTTTAGTCATATGGAGGTGGAATTTAAGGGAGCAATGAAGAACACTTTTCGAAAATTATATTTATATCTTCAGCGAGTAATCGAGTATAATGTGTGATTGAATTGTTTCATACTATGTAATTTAGTGGAAATTAAATGTAACTCTCTTTCATATCCTTGTGCATTATATTTTTTATAATTTATTTCAAGTTTATTTATGAAAAATTACGTACAAATCACAAGAGTCATAGGGATTTAGATATATTTTTTATTATGATATTTAATTATTGTTTAATTTAAGAAAAATCAACGTTAAGGTTATTATTCCCTGTCGGCATAGAGGGACTATAGCGATCGATAATTTGTTGACTTCATGATAATTCGTTGACTTCATGTTTATATGTTCTTTGAATATAAATTTTTGCATAATATCTATTGTTCGAACTAGAGAACTAAATATATTATTTTTTATATAATAAAAAAACATTATATGTCATCATCTCATTGGAGAATAGATTTAAAGTCTTATTTCCAGCTTCTATTCCCAATGTTTTAAATCTTTAAATATCCAAAGTTTTGAGCATAGACGCTCTTTTTTATTTTTATTGAAATATTTACATACCGAGAGTTTTGAGCATTGACACTCTTTTTGAGGTACTTGAATAGTCCTGAAAGCTAAATGTTTACATAACGTGAGGCCCTTAAATAGGCCTGACATCCTTAAATGTTTACTTAAATAGGCCTATCGAAGTACATTTTCCCTCCAATTTTGGCATACAATCTTGCAATGAATTTGGGCAATATTGTTGTGCACCGCCACTCGCATAGTCATCATATGTTTCATAATTATTCTATGCTTGAAATGAAATTTAGTCATCATTGAAGATACATATATTCTTTATTGGTTCACTTCTTTCTTCCTGTTCACTGGTTCGTTCGTTCGTTGGTTGCTGCTTGTTGTTGTTTGGTTCAACTTTTCAAGGTTGAAGTCATGCACCTGCAGTTGGACTTGTTGGTTCTTTCTCACCGGTTTGTTGCTTTCTTCTTTCTTTTGTTTGCTTCAAATTTGCAAGGTTGGAGTCTTGCACCCATATTTGAAGTTGTTTTCTCACTTTGTAGGGTTCAAATCTTGCACCTGCAATTGGACCTGTGATTATTCCATTCATCATTGACGAGTAAGTTTCAATACCATAGTTTCATTTATATTCGTTCTTTATTGTTTACTATTTACAGTTTGCAAGTAAAAATGTTTAGTTATTTATTCATCATTCCTATCCTGCAGACTTTTCATAGAGGTTGGCCTATCTTTCCCTCCCGCTCTTAAATTGTGTTCCAATTTTTTTCTCCAAACACTACAACATATGTATGCCAATGTTGTGTGCACAACTCCGGCTGTCATTTTTTCTAACATTACAAATCCCAATCCTTTGCCTTATGTGACGAAGTGGAAATCTAATGCCTCAGTTGAATAAGGAAATTATTTATCCTTCTCACTGTGCCCTCGATGATATTCCCACCTTGCTCGGGAATGAGTACCTACATACATTTGCAAAATGTCCTTGTAGAAGAAAACTGCAAGTATGTGTAGAAAGGATAAGTATGATACGAAGGTAACCAAGCTGTAACAAAATTGCACACCATTGTCAAGCATTATCCATCTTTATCGGTGACATATTTCAGTAGGTTATAAAGAGAAAGTTCCAAGACCTAAAAGTTATAGGACAGTGTCTACATTGTATAGGAATAGGAAAAGGAAAAAAAAAATGAGACCTTGGGAAATGATGACATTGACTACCTCATGAGAAAATACCCAGTGACATGTACTCATTACTATAGACATAGAGTAAATGCTTTGAGGAAATTGATATGTCATGCATATACAGGAAAATATGCATATAATTAAGGTGGAACAATAGTCCACTCTACATTATTGATGCATTTTAACAAGTCACATTTTCTTCCACTCAGTAAAGAAATGTTAGATACCTTGTCAAATATTTATGACGAACTACAACTTGTGTTCATAGATGAGGCATCCTTGATTGGAAGTCACTTCTTATATTCTATTGACAATTGAATGAGAAACATAAAACATGTACAAGCCAAATACTTTGGAAATCTTGATATGGTATTCTGTGGGGATGTTTACTGGGCACAACCCTTACAAGTTTATGTCATATTTGAGCAACCTATGGTCAACATACAAACAATGACACATGAATTTTGGAAAGACAACATAAAATGATTTAAATTACATACTACAATGCGCCATCCAAATGAAAAAATTATTGCAATTCTAAATAGAATGTAGACAAACAAACAAACATGTGATGACTTAACATATATCAATTCAAGTTGCATGTGACCTGCCCCGACTAACCCAACCTTCCCTTACCTATTCTACAAGAATAAGGATGTTGTAGTGCATAACAAGTGTATGCTACCACTCATGCCTGGAAATGATATCATAGTCAATTCAATTGATCTTGAAGAAGAAAACCATGGCAATGTACCATGTCATCAACATACAACAACTTTCCCTTTGCAGCTTGTCCTGAAATTAGACATGCTAGTTGAAATACATGCATGTCACTATGAATCATGGGATGGTCCAGTGAATGGTGTAGATGGAATACTCAAATATTATACCAAAATAGAAAAAATTGATGTCCTTTGGATTAAGTTCCATGATCCACACATTGGCCACCGACAAGCCAACAAGTTAGATTATCTATATAATTCAAACACTTCGTGTGAGTGGACACCTATATTGTGAATATCAAAACCAATATCAACATCGATAAAGACAGGTCAACTAAAGATTCGGAAACAATTTCCAATTCAACTTTCATGTGCACGTACAATCCATAGATCACAAGGGATAACACTTTATAGTATTTCCTTCGACCCTGCTGGAATACAAATACATGGACTTGTATACACAACTCTATCCCATGTCAAAAACATAAAGTCCTTGTATTTGCTAAGAACTCTTACAAAAGATAACTTCAAAGTCAAACATAAAGTCGATACTGAGATGCAATGCCTTCAGACTAGTAAAAAATGGTATCTGCAATATGATTACCAATCCATACAAACAAAATCATATGTATCAATTCTCTCACTTAACATGCGCAACTTAAATGCACATATGAATGATATACTGAATTGCTATGACACAATGCAATATGATATTATGTGTTTGCAAGAAACATACATGACATTATGCATGCAAAATAATCAATTCTCAAATCACACTTGCATATCAATTTACATTACGCATGGAGTGATGATATTAGTGAAAAAACATATAACAATTTTGGATCATATGCATTTCGAAGAAAAAAATGTTGAGATAGTGCTAGCAAGAGTAATTTTTTGTGGATTGCAAATTGCAATATTCAATCGCTATGTTGCTTTGCGTGAAACATTTCCCAACATAATGAATGTTTTTTCAAATGAATTACACCATTTATATCTGAACGAAACCATTATCATTCTAGGAGACTTCAATGTTGACATGCTACAAAATAGTGCCATAACAAAATAATTGGAAAAATACATGTGCAATTACAATCTATGCTTTCTTTTGGATAAGATAAAGCATGTACAAAACTCACTTATTGACCATGTATGGTCAAATGTGCCCATTTCACAATACACCCTCTTTATCTTAGACACATACTGGTCTGACCATGATACAATTTGTATTTTACTTGAATTATGAAATATGCATCAAACATATTACAAAATCATATTTTCATGTATCAAAGCATATCTGGCTACTTTGTTGCACAAAACCAAATCATTTAGCTAGGATCATCCAACTTCTTAATATTTTCTGGCTTGTAATATATTTTGGCCAGGAAAAATTCTATATAACCACAACCATGGATCAAGAAAAACAAAGGTGTATGCTTCTAACTCTATCTTTTATTCTATTCCTTTGATTCTCATTTACTGTATGTACATATTACTTGTTTTCCATTACATACCAACTTACATTCATGTTCATTGTATTTTGTGCATTCCCACATTGAAACAAACAAAATAACTGGACAAGATGAAAGACTCTTAACCACAAATCTAGAAGAAGACATAAAAAGGTGCATGCTTCTACTCTTATTTCATATTCCATTGTTTTGTATTTCATTTATTTATCTATATTTATTCTACTTCTTTGCACCTAATTTATTATATGTAGATACTACATATCTTCTTACATAATAACTTATCTTCATGTCAATTGTATTTTATGTACTTCTACATTGAAATAAATAGAACTCTATTTATTTTTTTACATTTCTTTCTACATACCAACTTACCTTCATATCCATTGTATTTTCTGCATTGCTACATTGAAAGAAATAGACTAATTGTACAAGAGAATGAAATATTATATGCCACAGTAAAGGAAGCTGAAGTACAATATTCGAAAAGGTATATCAACAGTGATAGTAAATCAAACACACAAAACGAGTATGTGGATAAAATATTGGACTAGAAAATGATGATTTGGCAACAATGGGGATTTTTTGAGACTTCCCGCTTCCGAAAATTGCCCTCCCCTTTTCTATTTTCCCACTCTCTTTTATCCTTTTTTTCTCCCTCTTTTATACTTAACTGAATTCCCCTTTCTTTCTCCCCTCTACTTTCCCTTTCTGGTTACTTTACTTAGTCGTTTTTTCAAAAATTTCTAGGTGTGCGGGTTGGTAGACTCATGGGTTCACATTTCTACTCATGCTTCTATATCACGAGTCCGATCGACCGCTTCCCCATTCCATACTTAGCCACTTTTTCGATTGCGGGTTCCCGAGATGATGGGCCCAAAATTGCGCTTCTATTGTTTTGTTTCATGCAAAAAACACCCAGAGTTCTGCGATATACAAATTGACAGTCAGACTCTTGATGGAGAGATCAATATTGCACTTTTATTGTTCCGTGACCTATAAACAACACTTGGAGTTCTGCGATATACATATTGACCACTAGACTCCCCCATCATGCTCTGTTCTGTGTTACACATTTTTGCACTCAAAATTTTTGAGACGTACAATTTGATCATCGGGCCCTCACGTCTCTTAAGTATCCCTTGACACCCTATTTCATACTCGATGCCCTTCAAGCATGTATGTGACATCCAGAACAATTATGAACAATATACAATGCATATGATTATTCAGTCACTGTGATGTTCAATGTACACATGTTTGCATCAGAAAAAGATGGATGAGTGACATGGGCATGAGTAGTCAATCATCGCAAACATAAAAAAAATGACAAGGACAAAGGTAAAGATTCATACATTATGATCTTGCTATGTTTACCAAACAAATATCCCGAGTTATTTATTCATCTATGCCATGATAAATATGTTGATGTCATCTACAACACATGTTTTTCAGTTCACAAGAAGTATCGACAAGCGCAAGTGAATCACCCAACATAGTGCAAGCTCCGCAAACTAAGAGGTATGGTTACAAAACTATAACCTGTGTACTTCATCCAAATTGTGCATCTACTTGTACATTTATGCAAAAAGAATAATGATACAAACTGCCATCCAAACTACCAAAGGTAAATATTCATACATTATCCTCTTGCTAGGTTTACCAAACAAATATCCTGAGTTATTTATTCATATATGCCATGATAAATATGTTGATGTCATCTAACCCTATAATTCAAAGTATCATCTGGTGACTGGAAA
>ML779151.1:373752-395263 GCA_009831015.1 Picea engelmannii | reverse complement strand
ATTTTTATGAAATGAATCTACGATCAGGGTGGAAAGTTTATTTTCAACCTCCTCCAGTTACCATTGAACAACTCGATAGTGAAGGTAAGGAATCAGAACCAATTAATAAAGAGCCAAAACAAACTGATAGAAACCATGCGCCTCCTGTAAAACAACATCAATCTGAACCACCTTACCTAGAGAGACTAACTTTGAGTAAATCAAGCCCTTAAGTTGAATTTGATTTATTAGGAGAATTGATGAACTTATTTGTTAAAATTCCCTTGTTACAAGATATGAAGGATGCGCCAATATATGCAAAGACTCTTAGGGAATACTGTCCAAAGAAACCTGCAAAGAAATCCAAAGACCCCCTTACCATTCATGTTATGGGAAAATTATCATATTTCATGATGGGAAAGTCAATGCCTGAAAAGTATGGAGATCCGGGGAACCCAATTCTTACAGTACAAATTAATGGGTTACATATTCTGAATGTGCTGGTAGACTTGGGTGCTGCCATCAACGTTATCACCACTAAAACCATGCATGCATTAGGTCTTCGTAACTTGAAACATACACCTAAAGTATTGGAATTGGCAGACCGATCCATAGTCAAACCTGTAGGAAAGTTGGAAGATGTAACAATTTGAGTGGATTCATGGCACTATCCCATATATTTCCTAGTCTTATAGACGCAATCTTCGGTGGTCGGCCATCCTTTGATTTTGGGTAGTCCATGGTTGGCTACTGTAGATGCTTACATTGGGTGCCGATCAAGGCACATGGTTATTTCCAAAGGGAACAACATTAATAACTTAGTGTTATACCCACCTGCAGAACCAAACCCATGCATAAAACCTGCAGGAAGCCAAAAAAATTTATCTAGGAAAGAGCTCGAAACAGAAAATGAGGAATTGAGGCCAGTCCTCACTATTGGACAAGCCCTTCAATTGAAAATAGAATCGGAAGATGATGTAATCACCTCTTTTATGGATGATCCTTGCTCCATTTCCAAAACAAATCAACAATTCCTAGAATCTATCCTAAGCTATGAGACTCAGGAAAAAATTGAAATAGCAGAAGGATCAGAGGAGCTACCTGTTGATGCACCCAGTGAAAGTGTCCTAGTGGAACTAGAACCAGGAAAACCCTAAATATTGATCCAACCCTGTCAAAATCCTAGAAGAAGCAACTCGTGGATGTACTTCGGAAACACAAAGAGGCCTTCGCCTGGGATTATATAGATATGAAAGGGATTCCTGCTAATTCATGTACCCATCATATATACATTAAGGAGGATTGTCGTCCTATGAGACAACCTCAGAGAAGGATGAACCTTGCATTGAAAAATGTTGTGAAAGAAGAACTTCAGAAATTACGAGACGTAGGTTTTATTTACCCCATCTCAGATATCCAATGGGTCTCCCCATTAGTAATGGTCCCTAAGAAAAATGGTAAATGGTGGATATGCGTGGATTATCAAGAATTAAATAAGGCAACGCAAAAAGATCATTTTACTTTTCCATTTATTGATCAAGTTTTGGACACATTGGCTGGTAATTTTTTTTTTTCTTTTCTAGATGGGTTTAGTGGGTATAACCAGATCCAGATAGCTCCTGAAGATCAAGACAAAACCACTTTCACATTCCCCTGGGGAACATTCTCATACCGGGTCCTTCCTTTTGGCCTGTGTAATGCTCCTGCAACGTTCCAGAGGGAAATTTTGGGAATCTTCTTTGATTTGATAGATGACAGTGTTGAAATCTACATGGATGACATTACTCCATATGGGGATTCATTTCTTCAAGGGCTGAAAAATTTAGGAAAAGTTCTCGAAAGGTGTATAAAAGCGCGTGTCTCACTGAGTATGGAAAAATGCCATATGATGATGGAAGAGGGAATTGTTCTGGGACATTTTCTCTCAACTGAAGGAATCTGGATCAACCCAGCAAAGACAAAGGTAATTCAGCATTTCCTGACACCCAAAACACCCACGCAGGTATGCAACATTATTGGTTGTGTTGGTTATTACAGGCGTTTTATAGAAAATTTTGCTAAAGTAGCACATCCACTTTTTCAATTGATAACAAAAGATTCAGATTTTGTGTGGACAGAGGACTATGATGCCGCCTTTACGAGAATTAAGGAATTGGTCTGTAGCGCTCCGATCCTTAGAGGGCCAGATTGGGCATTACCTTTCCATATTCATACAGATGCTTCCCAAACAATGATTGGTGCAGTATTAGGACAACAAGAGGACCAAATACCGTACACACTTTACTATGTTAGTAAGAATTTGGCTCTTGCTGAATTAAACTACACAGTGACTGAGAAAGAGTTCCTTGCTGTCATTTACGCCATCAATAAATTCTGGCACTACATTACCAGTTATCCTACCTTTGTGCATACTGATCATGCAACTATCAGGTATTTAATGAATAAACCTATTACTCCTGGTCGTATCACAACATGGCTTTTTCTACTATAGGAATTTGATATTACTATAGTAGATAAACCAAGGAAGGACAATGTGGTTGAAGATTTCTTATCTAGGATAGAACATGATGGTAAGAATACACCAATTGAAGATAATTTTCCAGATGAACATCTTTTTGCAGTATCTGCTAACACTCCTTGGTATGAAGATATTGTTAATTATCTTGCTTCAGGGAAGGTGCCTCGTCATATGTCATATAAGGAGCAAAGGAATATTATTCACTAGAGTACCCGATATTCATGGATGGCAGGATATCTCTTTCATACAGGGGTTGACCAACAGATTCAGCGTTGTGTGGCAGAAGATAATATCTATGAGATACTGAAGGTTGCACATGATGGACCTATGGAGGACATTTTGCAGATAAAATATCAGGTCACAAAGTGCTACAAATGGGATATTACTGGCCCTCCATATTTCATGATGCCCAGGATTATGTCTGATGGTGTGATAGCTTCCAATGGATGGGACAACCTGGGAGAGTAGATGAAATGACCCTACAGCCCCAGATAGTCCTTGAACTGTTTGAGAAATGGGCCATTGATTTTTTTGGACCCTTTAACCCACCTTCTCATCAGAAATCTTACATGTTGGTCTGCACTGATTATGTAACTAAATGGGTGGAAGCCAGAGCGGTCATAAAAGCAACAGAACAAGTAGTGGCAGACTTTCTTTTTGAAGAAATCTTTTCCCAATACGGTACTGCAAGGGAAATTGTGTCGAATGGAGGATGAAAGCTCACATCTCACATGATAGGAAAGTTGATGCAGAAATATTGGGTCAAACATAGAGTGACAACCCTCTATCACCCCTAGGCGAACGGGCAAGTAGAAAGCACAAGCAAGGTATTGGAAAATATCTTGACAAAGACAGTAGCAAGTCATTGTCGGGACTGGGCATAGAAACTTCCAAAAGCTTTATGGGCATACAGAACAACATGGCGGAACACAACTGGGTTTTCTCCATTTGAATTAGACTATGGGAAAGTCCCCTTTTTTCCGGTGGAATTTGAAATCAGTACACTCAAAACAACTCTAGAAGTAGGCCTGGACCTATCAGAAGCACAGAAACACCGACTAGAATAGCTGAATGAGTTGGAAAAGATTCAGTCAGTAGCTATCCAAAATACCACTATTGTTCAACAACAGAGAATGAAATGGCATGATAAATTTATCAAGAGTAAAGTGTTTCATGTGGGAGATTGGGCATTACTTTATGATTCCCGATTTAAGGATTTCAAAGGCAAGCTTCGTACTCACTCGATGGGGCCATATCAAGTGGATGCAGTGTTTGACAATGGAACGATTAGATTAATTACAATATATGAGAATCATACCTCGTTCTTACTAAACAGACACTGTCTAAAACTATACCATCGTCAGCCTCTAGAAATGCCTTTGTCAAACACCTTTCTGATTCATATGATTTAATGGTTGTTGGAATGAAGGACACTCTCACTCTGCTTTAATATATATATATAATATTGTTATTTCTTACTTGTTTGTATTTTGCAGGAATAACAAAGGAATATGGCCAGGAGAAATGTAACACTCGGTGCCGTTACTCCACCAGTGCTGCTATAAAGATGTTGTTGTTACTCCACTAGTGTTGTTACTCCACTAGATGTTGTTACCCCGCAACTAACATTACTCTGCCGGTGCCGTTACTCTGTAACTGTTGTTACTCCATCGGTGTCGTTACTCTACAACTGTTGATTCTCCGTCGGTGCTGTCACTTTGCAACTGTCGTTACTCCACTGGTGTCGTTACTCCGCAACTGTTGATTCTTCATCGGTGTTGTTACTCCGCAACTGCCATTACTATGCCGCTATCATTACTCCGCAATTGTTGATTCTCCGCCAGTGTTGTAACTCTGCAACTATCGTTACTTCGTCGGTTCCATTACTTCGTAAACTGCCACTACTCCGTCGTCGTCCTTACTCCGTCATTGCTGACTACTCACTGTTGTTGTTACGCCCTGTTACCATTACTCCATCAGACATTTTGTTGTTACTCCACCATAAGGTAGGTCCCCAGGTACGTCTGTGTCGACTTTTATGGATTTAATTAAAATATTCCAAAAATACATCAAAACGTGTAGTGGACAACCATAATTAAGTTGGGGGGGAATCGTCATAATAAATGACAACATACCACGAAAAACATTCATGACACACGATCCCCACCAAATAGAATCCAATGCTTTTGGTACTTCGTAATCATAACTTTGATATGTTGGAATGCGTACTCATATGCACAGAGTCATAATCAGTCACCTCCCCAACACGCTGCATTAAATCTCTGAAATATCCAACAGTACCACCACAATCTGTCATCATTTTCAAACATACTAGCACTGTTTCGTCCGTTGTCCCCAAAAGCGACATGACGTTATTTCAGTTGCCAATGGTTTGGAGCCCTGTCATTTTCCCCTACCATCTAACTGCATTCGTCGTGCTAACTCCGAATCTACAACAATGGGTGGACGATCTGTGCGGCATGAGCCTAAAGATACAACGAGAGTTTGTAACAATCAAGAGGTATGGGAGGTCTTTGAGAACACGGGCTGGACTGTTTACTTTGACAGGTTGAAAGGGTCGAACGAAGAAATTGCAGTAGAATTTGCACTCAACTTGAGAGAAGGAAGCTCTCGGGTCTACGAAATTGAAATTCCTGCGTAAGAGGAAGCCATCGCAGAAGTCAGTGGACTCCCTCAAAATGGACAGCGATGGTTCTCAAGAAGGATTGTCCTTCCAAAGTTTCCTAAAGACTTTTTACAGGCATGAGAAAACATCATGCAGAAGGGTCGAGGATACGACTAAAACTCGTTGCCGTATCCATGGGAAGAAGTAGCAGATTTCGTCATGAGATATATGACTTGCGAAGGGAGATACTCCACCATATTCAAATACCATCTCTGAATACTAACTTACCTGTGATTTCCCCAAGCAGAGGCTTTCTCACTGAATGTGCCTTATTTCTTATTGAGAATCCTTCACCTAATGGCACATTCGACTTAGGAGTCATGACAAGTATTGGCAGTCATCAGCCACCATGGGTTGGTTCAGCTGTTAGTAATGAATTCCATCAGATGAATCCCGATCCCATGGGAACTATTTCGGGATTCCAAAGAGGAAGAAGTAGTAGCCACTGTGGCTACTAGGGAAGATGAACCAGAAGCCACGGAGGAGGAAAATGCTAGGGAAGATGAACCAGAAGCCACAGAGGAGGAAAATTCTATGGAAGATGAACCAGAAGCCATGGAGGAGGAAAATGCGGGAGAAGATGATTATGTTGACCAGGAGGAACCAGAAGAGATGGAGATGGAAGCTGAAGAATTTGAATAAGAGGCTACTCCCCAAGAGCAAGCTGAAACCATGGAACCAATGGAAGATGCAGAAGTTGACACAGAAAGGCCCACTAGTATCATGGCCAAGGCCGTCCCACAAGAACCAGCCTCACCTGTGGAACCAACAGAGCAATTTGATAGCATGATAATCGCAGAAGAGGGTTCACAACTAATAGGAGCGAGTGAATTGGTCGATATTGTGACTGAGGGTACCCCACATGGACCTCATATCACCATGGAGTCGATGGAGGAGGATAACCCGAATGAAGAAGAGGTCGTGACCACCCCAACCATAGAACCCATGGAAGAGGAGGAACGAGGACAAGAAGGGCTCGGAGCTAGGGAAGCCATGGAACCCATGGAGGAAGTGCTGGGAGAACTAGGGTGTGAAGTTAGCACTGACCCACAAGAACCAGCATCGAACTCAGGACCGAACATTGAAGATCCCTGCCAATTCTCCTTTATTCCAAGAGGAGCAAGGAAAACTCGTTCCTTTCGGTGCACAGAAGAAGATCTCGCCATTCCTTCAATTTTATCACAAAATACACAACCATGTGGGGTGGATGCTACTCAAACAAACACATTAGCAGAAGATCATCTCGCAAGGGCACCACCGGTTGTGGTGAGCGCGCAACAAGAGGAAATAGCCGTAGGCGAAGAGGAGGGACCAAGAGAATCAGTCTCGACGAATGAGCCAATGGAAGATACAGGCGAGAAGGTCGTAAAATTCCCAGTTAAACAAAAACATCAGCTACAGTTTAAAGAGACAATGCGATTTAAGATGGAGGTTAGGAAACTAAGGAAATAGGTAGACAAAATGCAGAAGTGGATGAAGAAATACAAGAAACAAGCTAGAAAGTCCAAATCCATAGGAGTAGAAGAAGAGACTTAGACGGACCAGGTAGCCATAACCTCTGTTGCTACTCAAACAGACCCGCTTGAGTGATTGTTTGAAGACCGTGAGTATTCCTTAACGACTGAAGTGCAGACTTGGAAATCTACTGCAGCTTAGTATCAAAATGAGGTCAGAATAACTCTTGAACGAGCCTCCACAACTATTTTTGAATATGTGGAGCGTATAGACATCATGAGATTAAGGCATGCAAAGCAGCAACTCAAGATGGAGCAGCTGGAAAAGCAAGTGGTAGAGATGAAAAATGATAAGGAGAAGATGTTTAATTTGGTGCAAGAGGTGATGGCATGTCGCCTCCCTTCTTCTTTTTATTCTTTATTCTTACATGAACATTTTATTTTATTCTGCATGGAGAGCTTAAAAAACGACATTAGTTATAAAATAGAAGATGGTGTACAATTCCTCCGAATAATGAGGCACCACGACATGCCAACTCAGCATTTGATGTGTGAATTATACCTGCATGGGTATCTTCTGTGCTTGGACACAGAATTCAACCCAGTCCCATATGTGGGGGACATTCATTTAAGGGCCCTCACCTCTTACACTTTCAACCAAATTAGCTAGTAGAAGGATTTTAACACATTTGAATCTAATTAGGTTACAAACTCATTTGTAGTAAGAGGAGAACATGCGAGGTCAGTCACCATGTTCACTAAACACAACACCTTTTTGGGGATTGAGGGAAATAGAGACAGAATGTTGAGGACACAAAATTAGTGCCTTCATCTCTGTGTCAAACAATTAGTCACATTTCAAGATGAAGCCCTTGATTGCTGTCAAAAAAGATGGATGATGTCACCTACAGCTGTCCGGAACAGGGAACCTTTTGGGGCACCAAATTTTGCACGAGTGCTCCCTAGAGTGCCCAGGTATGTGGCATGTGTCCGAACATGCGGGGTCTAGTGGTGGGAATATGGTTTCGGTTTCCCACTATTTGGTTGCCAATAGAATATTACACTCTAGTGTATATTGTCTCAGAGGATTGGTGGAAAGAAGTTCTCCTTTCAGATAGTTTTAAAGTTCCAGGGACAGAGATGGCCGGAGAATATGATCTCGCCCATTTTTAGGAAGCCAACAGTCAACGAAATCAAGACCTGCGGAGGTAGTGAATTGCATGAGGGCATGCGGAAGGCTAGTTGGGGGGAGATGTTGGGCACCAAATCGGGCTATCTTTCTGCTTCATTTCCATTACCTTTTTTGACCTTTTTGCACTTATTTACCTATGTTTACTATGCTAAACATGTAAGGTAAATAACCCTACCTTGTCTGTTGGAATATTTTATTAATGAAATAAAGTCGCGGAGTTTTTCCTATTCGTAGCACTAAAATGAATGTTTGACTACAACTTCTGGAGAACAGGAACTAAGGCTTCATTATCCCGCAATAGATCCACTATTCATAGCAACAACCAAGCCATAAGGAGGCCGCGCAGCTGGAGTCGCAGATCCCTGAACCATTCTTGGGCATCTCCCTGATCTTGTCTATCTGGTACTGATGTCGTTCCAACTAATGTATATTTTTGGGGATACGATTACCATGTTATGGGGAAAGAGGTTGTTCTCCCTCTCCATGTATAAAAGACAGTTTATTCCTGTAACTAGGGATTCCCCCGTTGATATTGTAATAAACCTTTTCAGATTTATAAAGTATCATCTATTTTGTTGTCTTAGTCTTTGTTGTGACTAACGCAGCCCTGATCAGAGAGATGGGCCTACTCTTCTGATCAGGTGTTGCGTCTCTCTGTGTGTATTATTTATTAGTTTATGCTTGCTATTACAGTGTTTCAATTCTTATGATTGCTTTTCGAAGTTGTAATTAATCTAGTTTCACAACAATGTTTTGAATCTTAATCGTGAACCCTTGGCCAGAACGGATTGTGCTCTTGCCCCTGCATATACCTTGCGCATTGCCTTGAAATAATACACACCTGGATTGATAAATTAATGTAGGAAAAAGGGTGAATAGATCGTTCATACCTGGACACCAACAAAAACGGTGCTAGAATCTTGCAGACACGAGACCTCTAGATGGCCTCACCTCTACGAGACAGACCCTGACTTCTCCACCACCTACCAAATGTTGGGCTCCAACTCAGTGGTCTCTAATTTCTATCTTCAGGACGGGTTGTTGTGACATCTAATCCATCTCTGCGTTCCATCAAGCGAGCGGGTAAAGTTGATTTGGGAATCTCACTATAGTCGGGTGGTAGGACACTTTGGCGTTGAAAAGACAGTGGCAGTGCTACAGAAATATTTCTACTAGCTGAAACTTCAACATGATGTCGATAAGTATATCAGGTCCTGCACTATCTATGCCATTTCCAAATTGACCACAAATAAAGAGGGCCTATGCACCCCTCTTCCTACTCCTGACAGGTCATGGGAATCCATCTCAATGGACTACATGTCAGGCCTCTAGTCCACCAAGAGGGGAAATGACTGTGTTTTTGTGGTTGTTTATCACTTTTCCAAGATGGCGATTCTAGCTACCTCCAAGAAGAAAATCACAGCAGAAGACATTGCCAAGATCTTCTTTAAACGAGGATGGGTGTATTTTTAGATCCCACAAACCATTATCTCAGACAGTGATAGTCGGTTCCTCAACACATTCTAGTCGATCCTTTGGTCACTACTAGATACCAAGCTCACCAAATTCACTGCCTTCCACCCCGAGACAGATGGCCAAAATGAGGTCGTCAATCAGATGATCGTACATATCTTGTGCATGTACAATTAAAAACACCCCCACACATGGGATGAGAGTCTTCCCTATGTCCAACATAGCTACAATTGATCYCTACATAGCTCAACTGGCCACAGCCCCTTTCAGGTGGGGTTGGGATTCCAACCATTGGGCCCCATGGATGTTGCACTACCCCTAGCGACCACCTCATCCAACTCGTCCCCTGCTCCACCAAAAGATGAAAAATCCACCCGGTTCATTGATCGGATCCATCACATCTGCCAAAAGGTTCGGGATAATCTACATAAGTTTAATTCCAAGTACAAGAAGTGCCATGATCAACATCGAGTGCCACATAAGTTTCATGTGGGCGACAAAGTTTGGTTGCACTTGCAGAAAGAACGCCTTAAAGGGCCCCATCAGAAGCTTCACCCACTCTGTTATGGATCGTAAACCATCACCAAGGTTGTTGGTGACAATTATTTTGAGCTCAACATTCCCCCTTTCCTTGACCTGCACCCAGTCTTCAACGTGGCTCTCCTTCAGCCATATTTCCCACCATTATTGGACACCTCAGAGATAGCAGAGAAGTTGACACCAATAGAGATAAACCCTAACTATATGCAACATGAGTCCAGTGATCATATTGTGGACACACAGATCAATGGCACTCGACAACAAATGATCCATCTCTATCGATTCGTTAAAGCAAGGCAGCTCCTACACCAAGGCAAGTGGCTCACCCGGGGCCAAATTCAACATAAATTTCCTCATCTGATGGGGGAAATAAACGCAATGGATATCATTTATTCCTAAGGAGGGAGGATTTATCTGGGTGAATATATGTGGCCACCCACCTTTTCCAACTAGATCAAAACAATTTTTTGGCAATTTTGGTAATTTACTAGTTTTAGCAGTTTTTAACTTCTGGGGCCATTTTGAGGGCCTAAATGAAGGTTTTTTTGGATCGAGCTTCTTAAAAATAGCCAAAGGATTTAATTGAGCCTCCAAAATGAATCCCCTCGAAGATACCTTTCCAACGAGATATTGTGCACCCCAAAGGAAGATTGTATGCAAAATTTATGACCCCGGGAAGTTGATGCACTAACTTACCCAAACGGGGCCCACATGACTTTTGGCGCTTCATCTCCTAGGGTTAGGTTTTTTGGATGTCTATTTTTTATGAATTTCTGGTTTATTGTAAAAAAGGCCTTCAGAGCCTCATTGTAATCATCTTCTTGTGAATGAGCGCAACCATCACATCTCTTCTCAGAGATAAGTTGCCACCATTCGAGCAAGCTTGTTTTCTGCTGCATTTTACAGTTTCAGCTTATTTCCTTATTGAATAGAAAACTAATTTTATTGTATCTATGTTATTCTGTGTTAAGCATATTTTAATAATCTTTATTCATTTCGTTATGCTCATAAAATCCAGATCAATAATTTTACTTGAACAACCCTCCATTGATTTTTTTGTACCTTTTTTATGCTTCTCTTATGCAAACACATCCTGGAAAGTATAATTATGACTCACTTTCTCTATTTCTTGATTCAAGATCATGTTCGCCTATCTAATGCACTTCATAGTTACTATTAATACCATCAATGGGGATTTTTTAATACCAATTCCCTCTTCCGAAAATTTCCCTCCCCCCTTTTTTTCCCCTCTACTTTCTCTTTCTGGTTACTTAGTCGTTTTTCGGAAAATATCCAAGTGCACGGGTTGGCGGATTCACGCGTTCACATTTCCACTGATTCTTTTATATCACAAGTCTGACCAACTGCTTCCCCGTTCCATACTTAGCCACTTTTTTTATCATGGGTTTGTGGCTAGGCGGGCTCAAGATTGTGCTTCCATTGTTTTGCGCCCTACAAACAGCACCCGACGTTCCCCGATATACAAATTGACAACCAAATTTCCCTTTCTTTTTCCCCTATGCTTTCCCTTTATGGTTACTTAGTCATTTTTTTAAATATGTCTCATGTTTTTATATCACGAGTCTGACCAACATCTTCCCCATTCCATACTTAGCCACTTTTTCTATCATCGATTCCCAGGTAGGCACGCTCAACATTGCGCTTCCATTGTTCTGTGACCTACAAACAACACCTGGAGTTCCACGATATACAAATTAACCATCGAATTCTTCCATCATGACCTGTTCCATGTTACACATTTTGCAATCAAAAGTTTGGAGACATACAGTTTGACCATCGGGCCCTCACATCTCTTGAGTATAACTTGTGACCCTATTTTGAAGCCCGATCGACTACTTTCCATACTTGTCCATTTCTTGGAATCTCTTTCGCGGGTTGTCGGGTTGGCGTGTTCACAAAATCTCCAATACTTAATCTCTCTTTGTCGTCCCTACCACCTTCACACTTATTTCTAAATCTACAATTATTAATCTTTAACACTAACATCTCATCATGCAAGAACCGTAAATATTGTCATTAATGAGAGAAGTCTGAAGGAGATCTCCCATTAATACGCATTAAACCAAGATTTGCATAGGGTTATATTATTCCTTCCGAGTGTTCATTTCAAACATCATGGAATCTCTTTCACACATCGTTAGGTTGGCGGCTTCACGAAATCTCCAATCCTTAAACTCTCTTTGTCATCCCTGCCACCTTCGCACTTCTTTCTAAGTATGCAATTAGTAATATTTAATGGTAGCAACTCATTATGTAGGAACCGTAGAAATTGTCATTAATCAGTGAAAGGCTCGAGGATATATCCCATTTATACGCATTAAACCAAGATTTGTGGAGGGTTATATTATCCCTTCCGAGTGTTCATTTCAAACATCATCTGGAGCAAACAAACGTTCTTGTCAACTTATGGCAACAACTCAACAACATTTTTGTTGAGATACAAAAAACAACTTCGGGAATGATGACCAGAACTTCTAGTGGTCCAGGTCATATTATTACTACTCATCCCCTTCCGCCCATAAGGAAGTAAGGAGATGGTCCCTTGGTGTGCCGAGAGATATATTTCAAGCCAAAGAATTCCAAGGAAACCCCCCCTTCTCAGACAACCTCCCCTGTGTTTATTTGTTTTATAACCCTAAAAACGTGTATATCCTGCCCCCCTATGTTTATTTGTTTTGTAACCCTATAAACATGTATATCCTACATTGGCTTTTTATATCCATCGCCTGCTCCAAATTTCAAGGATTTTGCAGAAAAGCACAAAATAATGGTCGGCGCGGAGGTTGATGCGGTCGATTTTGAGCTGGAAGAAGATGATCTGATGGACAATGATACAGAGATGGATGATGGCAATGTGGACGTTGTTCCCACTCCTATGCCCAAATTTAAATCCACCATAATGGGGGGCACTTCCCATCTCGGTGATGGTGGCCCTAAGAAGACAAAAGGAAGGGGTTTCAGAGAAGAAATCGACGCTAAACGCAATAACCGCTTTGTAGCACGAGAGTTTGAGGCTCTTGACTCAGATGGTGGTCCTGGCCCTTAGATATGTATCCTTTCCTTTCATTTTTAGGGTTTTGGATTAGGGTTTGTATTTGTCCCCGGTACAAGTTGTGTCCCTGAAGTATTTGACTGTAAGGAGATGGTCTCTTGGTGCGTCGAGAGATATATTTCAAGTCAAAGAATTATTCAATTGTGGGACCAATCTCTTATTTTGTGGAGATACAATTAACATATTAGGGGGTGAGGACCAAAAATCCTAGTGTTCCAAGGCATATTCTTACTACTTATCCCCTTCTGCCCAGAATGAAGTAATTCAGACCTCTGAAATTGATTGTACATGATGTTTCCCTAAAGTCTTTGATTATAAGGAGGTGGTCTCTTGGTGTGTCGAGAGATATATTTCAAGCCAAAGAATTATTCCACTACGAGACCACTCTCCTATTTTTTTTTCACCTCAAGTCTTCCGCAAGATGTTGAGATTGTCGAAGCCAACATTGACCTTTAGAGGAGAAGACTGCAAGGAGTTCCTAAAAAAGCATGATAATCAATTTTGTATGCATGTTCAAGAGCTTGCTGATGTCTTCTCCATGTTGTTGTACTATATGAATAACACATAATTGTATGTTTGTTTTGTTTTGTAACTCCTCTACCTGTATTTATGAAAAGTATGTTCAATGCTTCAGTGCAAAGAACTCAATCCAATGTCTATGGATAAATATATATTACCCACTATTTTCTTATATATTTACTATTAAAAAATTGGCTTGGAATCTTGGTTAGGGATTCTTTGTTGAATTTAACATCTCTTCTTGTTTGCATGGTTCTATAGTCTTGTGATTCTTAAATATTGTATTAACTCAATTAATTTGATCAAATATTAAGCATGGAACAATGATATGACAATGCATTGTGTCAATCACATGAGGCTTCTATGGAAACATAAATGAATTTCACACACAGTTTCAAACCAACATTCAATTCCATTCGTAATGTAGATAGAACATAGCAACACTAATTCACGATGTGGGAGTTGGGGCCCTGTTGGCACAGGGGCATACCTAGGGTTCAATGCTTCAACAGTGCACCAACAAAACCATAACTATCGGCCCTTTTGGAAACACCTACGAAGAAGATGAAGTCTCACCCGAGGTAGAGGCAGGGGTGGTTGCAGGACTCAAGTGTCTGCAACCTAGCTGGGACACAGATCTATGATCACAGTACTTAACAGAGCACTTAGTAGTTAACATTCATTAATATTATCTCTTATCCACTTCGCAGGAGAAAACCCTAATTACAGAACAATGCAGTATTAAACTAGATCTAACACATCCAAGCACATAGAATATAGAAATAGATCAGATCTAGCATTCATTCACATCACTAAGAACTAAGATACTATATCAGATGCATATAACATATATTTCTACACTAATCATAACTCAGATAACAACCATAATGCACAAAGAAACCACAAAACAGGATATACGTGGTTCACCCCAGCGTGGGGCTACGTCCACCAACTCTTCTTCTCTTTATTATATTTGTTCAATGCAAAGAGCCAAAAGACCCACTCCACATAGGATAGGAGATCTGCAGGTACCTCGCCAGATCCTCCTTCCCCGAGTTAAGTCACATCACAAAGCCTTCCTACATAGTCTACACACCAACTTCTTACAATCACTTGCACTTAGCTCTGCAAGTCTTAACAGATAGTATGCACAAAGCCTCTAGCTCTGCACTAAGCCACATACATTCACTACTACTACCTTCTTACATCACCTAGATATCTATTTATACATTGAAAATGGGGCCTAAATATGGGTAAACCCATGGGTCGACATCCCATACCCGTTACATAAACCCTAAACCCAAAATTCCCTAAAAAGGGGCTGAGATCTCGCGATCTTCGCTCCGCCTTAGACCAGCCTGTCGAAGTCTCAAAATTGGTCAAACATGCCCAAGGTTCTCCAAAACTTGGTCAAGGGACAACATGCCCCCAACACTCACCCATGACTCATCCCGAGTCACTCTAATCTGGGTAACTCTTCCTCGAAGGCCTTGAGTTGTCTCGACCTGTTGCTTCACCAGAGCCTCCTACTCGACGAACTCCTAAAGAACCTTCTCTGTCATAGGTCCTTCCAAGCGATGTTCTACCGTGGTGACCACTTGTTATAGTTTTTCACCTCGTCCTTCAATCTCCTCAAAAAGTGTGCAAGCTTCGTCCTACACTAGCTGGAGCTTCTGAGTCACTTCCATGACTTTACTCTGGATGGAATGGACCTGTTGCTGAACCATGCGTTGTTCTTGGGATTTTTTCATCCTCTCGACCTGTGGACAATGGCTTCAACTATGCTTGCACTGTTGTGACCTGCTACTTTTCCTCCTGGAGCTGTGACTCCAATGTCCTTAGTTCAGGGTCCTCTGCAAGGTGCTCATAAGTCTGTGCACTTAGACTGTTGAGTTGTTTTCATTCTAAGGCCAATGCCTTGATTCTCTGGACTTCGCTCTAGATGACTTCTTCCCTTTGGTCTCGCACTTCCTATGGAGTGCTCGAAATTACTTGTAATTCTAGTTCTGCTACTCTTTGTTGGAGCTGCTGAATGGATTCAACAAGCTTCCCCACCTGACTCTCTAATGGGTGTTCTTCCATCTATTCTAAGTTCGTCATAGAGTGAAGTGCTCTAGTGATTTCTTCTTTAACTCCAATCTTCTCTGTGAGAAACTATTCTTTCTCCTTCTGGATCTGTGCTCTATCCTCTACAAAATTTTCTTGGAGGTCATCTTTTTCTTGCTGCGCCACCCGATGTTGCTTTATGGCTTCCTCTTTTTCTTTCTTTAATTCCTCTGTGGCCTGCTCTTTTTCTTCCTGGACACGACTAAGGCAAGATTCAATCGCATCTAATAACCTGTGTAGCTGGGTAGGATCATCTCCCAACTCTGCTCCTTTTGGTGGTGGTGGCTTAGTAGGCATTGCGTGACTTGAATAGAGAACCTGTTGTACCCCTTTAAATTATGATTCAATCCGATCATACATGGTCTTATGTTTTTCTTCATTGTGCTGTAAAATATCTTCTGAGGTATCTGATACAATGGCTATGATGAGGTCGATGTCATCCATCGTGAGCATAGTCTGCAACTTGGGCTTACTAGCTTTTGACTTCTTCCATGATGAAGGTTTCGTGGGGGAAACCTTTCTTTTCTTGGATGTCTCAGCTTCATAAACAGGATCCCTAGGAAGTGTTACTTCTCCCTGCTCTGGTTTGTATTCTCTCATATCATTCTCATCCTTGTCTACTTCATCACCTCCTCCCCCTCCAGGTGAATCTGAAGCAATCTCTTTTGATGCGTTGTTCAACTCTTGTACCTCTTCCTTCTTTTTCCTTCTTCTACTGCTAGGTGCATCATATTCTTCGCGAGTGAACACAAGACTACTGATGAGGTTGGGTTCAGAATATTCTTCTTGTTCGACTAGTATAAGGAACTCTATGAGCCATTCCTTAGTTATTTCTTCCATGTCCTCCTCAGTGAGATTATAGTAGGATTCAAGCTCTTCTTTATGTTCGTCTCCGTGCGCAGTGATATAAACAAAATGTCTATCGGCGTGAAACTTCACAAATGGCTTGAACCTGTGTAGGGTGTTCAGTGTCATACGAGGGAAAGACTCAATAACCCTCTTCAACTACAGGTAATAGGTGTGGAAAAATGTGCTTGACTACCATTTCTTAGCCATGTCGCTCGAGTACCAGAGCGTAGTGAACTTCACAGCTAGGGGTTCAAACGACTCAATCTCAAGGAAGTTCGCTCCTTCCAGCATCTCCCAACCAATGAAGGAGATGAGGATCAACAACCAACTGAAATGGAACTCATAGCCCTGATCCTGAGCTTTGCGACAGTCTTTCTCTAACTGGTTGACAAGGTAGCTCACCTAGTTCATTTGTAGTCCTTCAATGCATTTTCCTCCGAGGTCAACAACGAACCCTGTGACCTACGTGGGTCTATTCTTCCTTACTATATTACCAGTGATCAAATGGCAGGCTAGGCACACTGCTCCATTCTGGATGGAAGCTATCTTGTAGCCTCGCTTCCCCTTCTCCACATCGCCATAGGTGTCTTTGATTCTCTGCGCCAAGGCACGATCTGCAGCCTTTCCTGGATACAAGTATTGTGGGTCTGGTCCTTGCATGCTTAATCCAATGATCCAATGGATCAATGACGGATCTACTATGATGCGTTTGCCAGCCACAAATAACCCCCATGGAAGCAATACAATAGGATTTTAATGCACACATTAACTTCTTGATGCCTTCTAAAGTGGGGTATCTTCATTATGTTCAGGATGGTGGACCTTGCAATGTCCATGGTCCACAGCTAGGGGATGATATTCAACTTATTCCCCTTTGTCTTGGTCAAATAATTGTATGGTGTGAGCATGCCATAATTCTTGCGGTTTCCAAGTTATAGTCACTGATCTTCAATGCCAGAATCCTTTCCAACTAAAGTCCTACTGCGCGTATCCCCTTCGGAAGGTACACGATGATAATTATGTAGTCAAAGTCCCCTGGGACGTTGTCACAACTAACCGCACCAACCAGAGGCAGGATTTAGTCAGAAAGGATAGATGGAATGAGCTTCACATTCACCAAGTCATCATGATGCTTTCTTCTTTTCTCAGTAACAGGTCGACTAGACCGACGTTGTGTAGTCGATGGGGATGCTTCCAATCCTCGCGTCGATGAAGCTTGTAAACCTGTAGATATCACCTTTTCAGTCATGAGGTCTATCATAATTTATTCCATAGACTTTTCCACTGCATTGTGCTCACCCGACATGCAAGCTCAAGATCGGATATCTCAGGTAGGCAGACAAATACTCACGGTAACAGAACGGGTGGCGAAGTCTCAATAAGCACTACACAAAAGAAACTAGTTCTTTGTGGGCTTGGATAATCACAATTGGCAAAAGTTTTCTTGGTGAAACATTCAATGGGATAAATAGACAACATCGTAATGGATTTCTCCAATGGACAAGAATGCCTCAATCAATGAAATTATATCCGTTATGGTGTGGTCTCAATGGTCTGATGGCGATCTTTCCGGTCATAACTGCGTTTCTAGCTGTTCTAGAGCATCATTCTAACAGTCAGGATGCCTCCAACGGTCATATTTCTTCATCTTTGTGAAGTTCCAATCTACGTTGTTCTGCTATTTCGACAAAGTTCTAGTTCTACAAACCTTCCTTCTGCGAAGTCCTCTCCGGAACTTCTTGCAATTTTTCTAACTTTGTTTTCTTCTTGCTGAGCTTTCTGGCCTTCTTTCTTATTATCCGAGTTACTGGGTTCCTCTTTCCATTCTTATTCTTATTTGTACTTAACATAGTAACTTTTCACTGTGGAGGGTGTTTCATAGGGTTCGAGGGTAATACTTCTTCTCTTTATGGGGTAGGTGCTCTACTCTCCTACACGGATAAGTGTTTCAAGTCTTTTTGTGTTCTTTCAACTTTAAAAACCAGGTCTCTGGTCCTTAGTAGCTTCAAATTGTCCTTGTATTCTTCTAGTAAGTACGCTATTCTCCTAGCTGTTAAATATCTTAGTTCTTTCTTTTTCTGTTCTAGAGCTTCCTCTTCTTGTTTCCTTCGTATCTAATCTTTCTCAACCCAAGTTTTTCCTAGAAAAATAGCAAATGGGGCATTGTTCTCAACAAACTTAACGACCTCAAATTCTTCTTCTGTCAAAGTTCCATGAGCACTCATAGGTATCTGGGTAAGTATTCCACATAGGGTTATAATCTTCCCTTTAAACAATCCTATTCCTCCCAATGAAGGAACCATAACAGGCTTTCCCAAAATTTCCCAAGTTCTTTTTGTCGTGATATTCATCTGTGTTTCCTCATCTAGGACATAGTTCATGTCAAAGTCTCATATTCTTGTTTCTATGCACTCCTTCTCTTTTAAGACCTATGATAAGTTTATGTCTCTGTGATCATTCAAGGTTTATTTCATCTGCAATAATGTAGTCTTTGATTCTTTCTGGTTCTTAAGCATATTCTTAGTCTCTTGACCTTCCTCATGGTCTTCTTGTCTCATGTTCATCTTATCGACTTTAGCAATCATTCTCGAGAAATCTAAAACTTCATGTCCAGTAGCCTTACAACAAAGGAAAATAGGACTTCGACCAGGGAATTCCTTAGAAAAATGTATCAGTCTTCTACAATTATAACAAAGAGTCAATCCTCTCTCTCTCTTGAACGATCCCCAACCTTTCCTATAGTACGCACTGGGATCGCAGTGGTGGATCTGAAAAAAAAAAATCTAGGATCCTGCATCCACTTGTTAGTCCAACAATTCTTTCTATGCATAGGAATAACATATCTTTCACTATTTCTATCAGATCTATTCATATCATATCTTCTTTCTTCGAGTTGTGCCCTAGTTTTCAGACTAGGACCAAATCTATCAAACATACCTAGATCCATTCTTTCAAACCAAAAATTTTCACTTGTCTTACCTTTATCAAAGAACAAAGATTTAAGATCTTACCTCTTTTCTTCAGATCATGCTTTTTTACTTAACACAAAGCTTCACAAGTCAAGTAGAGTACTACGCACTAAAACAACAGATCTACGCACAAATATTTCTTCTTTTCTTTAGTTTGCAGCAATCACAGTTTCATGTCCCGTAAACAGAAGCATTTTTTGGCACAAGGGGAAGACCCAGGGTTCAGCGCTTCAATAGCACACCAACAAAACCCTAACTACTGGCCCTTTTGGCAACACCTGCGAAGCAAATGAAGTATCACTCGAGGTAGAGGCAGGGGTGGTTGTAGGACTCAAGTGTCTACAACCTAGCTGGGACATAGATCTATGATCACAGTACTTAACAGGGAACTTAACAGTTAACATTCATTAATATTTAACTCTTATCCACTTCACAGGAGAAAACCCTAATTACAAAACAACGTAGTATTCAACAAGATCTAACACATCCAAGCACTTAGAATATTGTAATATCCCGAAGGATGAGCCCTTTTGTAATCATGTTTATGAATTGTAAATCATGTTTTGTAGGCTGGTGAACTGAGTATTGATAATTTGGTAAGGCTTATGAGTTTATTAGGTCGGAGAGCCTAAGTGTTAAGCCCAGGAGCCTGTTTTTGTATATGTATTTATGCAGAACATCAATAAAAATATGAACATCACTGCGTGCAGACCGACCACGAAGAAAGACTGATGGGGGACTAAGCTTCCACAGAGTGGGTAAGGGAATGGGGGTTGAAAGGTGGAAAGAAAGGCTAAGTGTTGGGCCTAGGGGCTAAGCTAGGGGGCTTACCTCTAAAAAGGAATAATAATTTATTATTACTATTTCCAAAAAGCTAAGGTGGACAATTTTGAGTGTTGTCCTAAGTTCCTGGAGAGGAACGCATGTTGATGGAGCGCATGCAGCTTCATGGGTGACATGTGTCGGCCTAGGCACATGCAGTTAAAAGATGCAGAAGTCAGTCGTGGAGGGGGTTCGCTCCTCATTCTTTCATCATTTGCATCTGATTTGGGATACCCTCATGCATCTTTGAAAACCAGAAAACTGAGATGTCTTCCTGAAAAAATGAAACATCCTCCATCTAATCCAATTATTTTTGGTCTGCGTCTGTCCTTGGAATACTTATACACCATTGAGAGAACTGGTCAGGAGGGGAAAGTCGACCTGTGAGTTCATGAACCTATTCTACCTGTCATTGCAGAGCCGAATCCATACCCAAATTGTTTGTGGGTTGCTTCTTTCTGTTTTCCTAAGTGGGATTGTGTTGTGGTTGTCCTCACCATGCAGGAATTGAGTCGAAAGGAGTTGAAGAACTAGGTTTCCGGGCCCATGGTTGAAGAGGTAGGTTGTTAGGTCTGTGAGTGACTCTTTCTAGGTGAGAGAGTCTGTTGAGAAGTGGTTCCTCCTAGAGAGAGAGTCTAGCACTAACTACAAAGCTCTAAGAGTTCTTGATCCAGCTTGTTGTCGAGATCCAGAGAGGGAGGTGAAGCACCTATGGATTGTACTTGTGAAGGTGTATACTCCTGGGTGGAGCAAGCATGTGGGGAATGAGAGTCCGTGAGTAGTGGGCGTAAGAAGGCTCCTTGAGAGAATCTTTCTGGTTGCTTTGTGTAGCTTTACCTGTAACCTCATCCTAGTCTAGGATTCCCTTGCCTTGGGTGGAGCTTTGTCCCAACTCGGGGGTGACCCACTACTGAGCGTGATGAACAGCGTGGTCTAAGGATGGTAGGTTCGTGGAAGGTTTGCATGTGGTTGGTGGAGTTACGCTAGTTTAAAAGATAAGTGTTAATTTTGTACTTAATTTATATGTGATGCATGTCTGTGTCTTGAAATGTTATCATGTATTCCGTTGTGTTGGGCCCCAACAACTCCCCATAATTTTTACAAAATTTAAAGGGCCCCCATTAGAATCTTGATAATTATAATGAGCTACAGAATCAAAATTTTCAAATAGTTCCATACCTTGGCTCACTTTGAGACAAACTTAAGACATTCACTATAGTATGAGACATTCATTACACGAGTATATGTCAAAATTTAGAAACGAGCATAAAAATCTCAATTTAAACAAAAAACATTAATTTTTTTATCAATTGTTTACTTTCGTTTAAATT